>JAVFHW010070454.1:17752-47921 GCA_032159205.1 Eurystomus glaucurus suahelicus
GTCACCACAGTACAAGAAGGACATTGAGGTGCTGGAGCGGGTACAGAGAAGGGCAACGAAGCTGGTGAAAGGGCTGGAGAGCATGCCCTATGAAGAGTGGCTGAGGGAACTGGGTTTGTTTAGTCTGGAGAAGAGGAGACTGAGAGGAGACCTCATTGCCCTCTACAACTACCTAAAAGGAGGTTGTAGCGAGGCTGGTGTTGGTCTCTTCTCTCAAATTAGTAATGATAGGACGAGGGGAAATGGCCTCAAGTTGCGTCAGGGGAGGTTTAGATTAGATATTAGGAAGAAATTCTTCACTGAGAGGGTAGTTAGGCACTGGAATAGACTGCCCAGAGAGGTGGTGGAGTCACCATCCCTGGAGGTGTTTAAAGAACGAATAGATGCAGTGCTTGAGGCTATGGTGTAGTGGTTAGAGAGGATATGGTGTAGTGGTGTAGTGGTTAGAGTGATGCTGGGAGAAGGTTGGACTTGATGACCCTGGAGGTCCTTTCCAACCATAACGATTCTGTGATTCTGTGATTGTGCCTTGTTCACTTGGACTTTACAGAAAATGTTCTAGTGACTAAACTGAAAGCAAGAAATTATTATAATACACTTTCTGAATTTTTGGCTAATAGGGACCTCTCTTTTTCTGTAGTTGATTTTTTGGAAATTGGTAATTTAATTGCTATTGTTCTAAAAGACTCACTGCTTGATTTTTATAACATTACATTGAAATATTGTTTCAGTATTTTTGCATGCTGTTTTGAATTGTAGTTTGAATTCCAGCTACTTTGGCCCATCAGCCTATTCAGAAAGATGTCTTCATGCTAGCTACTGTTGACTGTTTCGTTTTTCTTCACTTCCTTGTTTTAGGTCATTGTTTTCTGCTGTGTTTGGGTGGGGCATGTGAAATAAAATAATATATTTACCTTGCCTAATCTAATTTTCATCTCCCTTTCTCTCCTGTCACTCTAGTCTTTGTCATTATTTATGTCTTTTTTACTTCACTTCCTGTATTCCCTCAGGAATCTCTTACCCCAAATTGAAAGCAAAACAGTGGCATCAAGATACCTACCTAGTGAACCTAAATAATTGTAATCTTATTATTTAATCTCATCCTCAGTTGTTTCCATTGTTGTCTGGTATTCTTGTGTATTACATATCTAAAATGACACTGAAATCTCTTCAGGATACTTCTTCCCTCTCCCACCCCCTTATTTTCTCCAGATGTAAAATTTGGTTTGGCAGGGGTCTAATCTTAAGTACCACGTGCATTAAACTTTTATCCATTTCATATCCACCCAGTTGATTAAACAGTGGCTAAAAACACTGGATGAAATTGGACCATTTTAAAGTAGAATATACATATATTAGGCCCACATGTATCAATCTCACTACATATTTAATTTATTTGAGGGTTTTTTTAGGTAATTGCGGATTATTAATTTTTACTTTTCCCCTCTCTTGTGGTCAGCATTCTGAAAACCATGAATCGCAGATATTTCTCTGTAATACTAAGTTGTGTTCTGGTGATTTTCGCTATTACCGTGCTTGGCTCTGCAGTGAGAACTGAAAGCTGTTGTAAAGAAACCCTCGTATTTTGGGTGAGGAAAGACTAATCATGATCAGGTTTCTCAGTAACTTTCTTTTATTAATTCATATACTAGGTAGATGTTTGTAACAGACTTGGTGTGGACAATCTCAGACATCTTGAAGCTGACAAAAATGATGTGTTTGTTTTTCTTTCTAGTCACTGGAAACTATCTTTTCAAATTCAAAAAAATTGGGTCAGAACATTGTAATTCTGTGTATGTTAAAATCCAGTCTATTCCTTCTACCTCTGTTCTTCAGCGTTCTTGCTTGTCAAATGTGTTTGCAGTATGGTCTAAAAATACAGCTATAATTTCCTACAAATAAAAAAGTTCTAGAACTTCTAGCCAAGTGGCTTACAAAGATGCTGAATAGTTACTGTTGCATAATTATATATTAAACAGTAAAAGTAATGAAGCATTTAGTTTTTACAGTTGTCTTAATTTTTGTGAAGCATAATACGCTTTTTTTTAAAATGACTTTTGGTTTTCATTATAGTACAGTCTTTTATATGTGTTGCAGCTTTCCATCGTTCACTACTTAAAATAATTTAGATCACAAAAGTGTAGACATGAAAATTTACATTAAAAAAAGAATTAGACTTGCATTGTTGCTTGCACAAATGATTTTGGATAGCTGTGGCAAGTTTTTGGCAAGCTTAAAACTAAGATGAAGTCTGGTTTTAGTTGTTTGTGACCGATCTTTTGTGTCATCATTCAATGAATAAAACATGCAAGTTTAACGATGGTTAATGTGATCAGGTTTCTTACAAGTAGTTCAGTGTAAATCTAGTGTACCTGCTGAACAACAGGCAAGTGACAAGCATGGCTTATTAGTGTGTGCATAAACACTTGTTTCATAAGAAGCCTCTTTGGTATATGTGCCCTGAAATGGTAGTGGTTTTTTGTAAAACACATTTTGATTGTGTTTCATAATCCGTCTTTCTGTTTTGTCCTTAGAGCATTAAATCATATCGTAGAATGGTTTAGGTTGGAAGGGATTTCAAAGATCATCTATTTCCAACCCCTGTGCCATGGCAGAGACACTTCCCACTACACCAGGCTGCTTAAGGTTCCATCTAAGCAGCTCTTGAACACCTCC
The DNA here is from genome assembly GCA_032159205.1 of Eurystomus glaucurus suahelicus. NCBI lineage: Eukaryota > Metazoa > Chordata > Aves > Coraciiformes > Coraciidae > Eurystomus > Eurystomus glaucurus. The sequence goes on from JAVFHW010070454.1 coordinate 20,429, forward strand.
AGGGATGGAGCATCCACAGCCCCCCTGGCCAACCTCTTCCAGTGTCTCACTAGCCTTAGGGTAAAGAATTTCTTTCTAATTTCCAATCTAAATCTACCCTCTTCCCCTTTGAACCCATTAGCCCCTGTCCTATCACTACAGGCCTTCGTAAAAAGTACCTCCCCAGCCCTCTTCTAGGCCCATTTCAGATACTGGAGACTGCAATAAGGTTTCCCTCTAGTCTTCTCTTCTCCAGGCTGAACAAGCCCAATTCTCTCAGCCTGTCTTCATAGGAGAGGTGTTCCAGCCCTCTAACCATCTGTCACGGTCAGGCGCGCAGAGGTCTGACCACCTCCCAAAGGGAGAAGGGCTGAGGGTAAATTGGGACATCTCCCCTCCAGGCTCGCAAGCAGACACAGAGACCGAAATGAGTATCTAACAAGTTTATTACTAAATATATTCTAATAAAACCTTATTTACTCTATGGAAATATTACAATATTAAAGAACACCACACCCACCCATTCACTCGCTCTCTCACCCACCGAGAGATAAGGGCAAATAAGGACTTAATTATGTCAAAATACGACCTGTATGTGTGGATGGTGCGTGTGTGTGCGTGCATGTGTCCTTTCGGCGTTTGGCGATGGTCCCCGTGGAACGGCGACGATGCCCAGCCGGCAGACCTGGACTGTTTTCAGTGATGTCAGCAGCTTGTAGCTTTTTCTCTCTCTCCCTCCGACGGTGGCGTTGGCTTTGTCTTTTCTGGCAGTGCAGCTTTTTTCCTAGATTCTTTCAGTTTTGGCTCGCGGCGGCAGCTCACAGCGGTGGCAGCGATTGCGCAACTCACGGCCGGCGGCGGCTCACGGCTTCTTTCTCTCCCCTGGATTCCTAGAGCAGTGGGAGTCAGCAGTTCTGTCCGGCAGCTCTCTGCAGCGGCTGCTCCCTTCTCTCTAGCTGCTTAGTTTCTTCAGGGGGCTGCACTGACAGCTCAGTTCAGTTTCCCCCTCTCTGGCTGCTTGGCTTCTTCAGGGGGCTGTGCTGACAGCTCAGTTCAGTTTCCCCCCCCCCTCCTCGCCCCTCTCCAGCAGCGGCGGAGGGAGGGGGGGGGAGGGGTGCACTCAGCAGGAGCGATGTGCTCCCTTTGTGCAGTGAGGAGGAAAAAAGAGCGATTGTTTACTTTTTCAAAATTTATGGCTGGCGTTATCAGGCTTCCGGTTTCCTGGAGGATTTATGGGAATTGCAGAATAGATTTATGGGAAATAGAGTTTTTTGCTCACTGTTTTAAGAAGACAGAAAAATCATGTGGTCGGTTCACCACACCATCTTTGTAGCCCTCCTCTGAACCCTCACCAGCAGGTCCATGTCCATTTTGTGCTGGGGGTTCCAGAGCTGGATGCAGCACCCCAGATGGGGTCTCATGAGGGTGGAGTAGGGGGGGAGAATCACTTCCCTCAACCTGCTGGTCACACTTATTTTCAAGGATACAGTTGTCTTTCTGGGCTGCTCGCAATCCACTCATTGCCCAGCCTGTATTTGTGCTTGGGATTGCCCCAGCCCAGGTGCAAGACCTTGCACTTGGCCTTGTTGAACTTCGTGAGGTTGGTGTGGTCCCACCTCTCAAGCCTGTCCAGGTCCCTCTGGGTATGGCACCCCTTCTCTCCAGTGTGTTGACCACACCACACAGCTTGGTGTTGTCCACAAACTTGCTGAAGGTGCACTCAATCCCACTATCCGTGTTGCTGACAAAGATGTTAAACAACACTGGTCCCAGTACCAATGCCTGAAGTACCCCACTTGTTACTGGCCTCCACTTGGACGTCAAGCCATTGATCGCAACTCTTTGAGTGCAACCATCCAGCCAATTCCTTGTCCACCAAGTGGTCCATCCATCAAATCCACGTCTCTCCAATTTAGACACCAGGATGTCATGTGGGACAGTGTTGATGATTTCAGTTGCTCTGCCCTTGTCCACTGATGCTGTTACTCCACTGTAAAAGGCCACCAGATTTGTCAGGCACAATTTGGCCTTGATGAAGCCACGTTGGTTGCTGCCAATCACCTCCTCATTTTCCATGTGCCTTAGCAGAGCCTTCAGGAGGATCTACACCTTGATCTTGCTGCGCACAGAGGTGAGATTGACTGGCCTGTAGCTGACTAGGCCTTCCTTTTTTTTCTTTTTGAAAATGGGAGTGATGTTTCCCCTTTTCCAGTCAGGGGGCACTTCACCAGACTGTCGTGACTTCTAAAATAACATAGAACATGACTTAGCAACTCCATCTGCCAGCTCCTTCAGGACCCGTGGATGGATCTCATCAGGTCCCATGGACTTGTGCACCTTCAGATTCCTTACTAGGTCTTGAAAGTGATCTTCACTTTGGTGGGTGGATCTTCCTTCTCCCAGTCCCTGCCTTTGGCTTCTGCAACTTGGGTGGTGCAGCTAGAGCCATTGACAGTGAAGACTGAGGCAAAGAAGGCATTGAGGACCTCAGCCTTCTCCATATCCCGTGTGACCAGGTCTCCTGTTTCCTTCCAAAGAGGGCCCACATCTTCCCTAGCCCTCCTTTTATCACTGACATACCTGTAGAAGTTTTTCTTGTTGCCCTTGATGTCCCTGGCCAGATTTAACTCTATCTGGCCTTTAGCTTCTTTCCTAACCTGATCCCTGGCTGCTTGGACAACTTCTTTGTATTGTTCTCAGTCTACCTGTCCTTGTTTCCACTTTCTGTAGAGTCTCTTTTTTGCCTTTAAGTGTGTCCAGGAGCTCCTTGTTCATCCATGCAGGCCTCCTGGCATTCTTTCCTGCTTTCCTGTTTTTTTGGGACACATTGCTTCTGGGCTTGGAGGATGACTATGACTTTGACATATTTCCTAGTTATTCCAGGGGCCTGCAGATAGTGATTGTGATTTTGCATGTTTGGTTTTTTTTCCCCTAATAACATTTATCTTTAAAGAATTACTGCATGATGCATTTTAAAGATTTTGATTTTTATTGTGAGTTGAAATATTTTTTCAACAAAAAGTTAATATATGTCTTCAGTAACACTGATTTTCTAGCATAATTAGAAAAAAAAGCTTTAAATTTTGAAATGAAAATGTCACATAAACTAAAATGAGGAAGTAAGAATGGTTAAGGCAATGAGGAAAGTAGTGGGTTACACTGATATCACCTCAGTATATGAAAGGATAGAAGACTATTCAACCAATATAAAGCAATCTGATCTCAGTATTTTTGTTGCAGTATTTTAAAAAATAATTGTAAGTATCAGTTTTCTGAAACGGATATAAAAAGTAACTGAAGTACATAAGAAACAGAGACTTCAGTGACATAACAGTGTATTACAGGTTGTATTAAAAGTAAAATATTCTCCCAGTCTGTAATATGTTCAGAAACATTTAGTGATAGTTGATAAAACTTACAAACCTTGATTCTTGCCATGTTGGTGTTTGGCTTTTTTTTGCTGCATATAGAACACATTATACTAGTCTTTGTGTGAAATACTCCATGCTTTGCCTTTTGCATATTAAGGGTTTTAAAATATTTCTTCCTATCATGTAAAATGTGTTCAAGAGTGCATTTTTTGTATCAGTATGAAATGTGTCAGTTTCTGACTCTATGCATGGGAGGGGAGGAAAAGGATTAATCAACAGACTTGGTGCAATCTTCACTGGGTTGGGCTAAAGCTTGTAAAAGAATTTACTAATTTTGTTAAAATGTCTCAACAGGGGTTTGCTGTGAAACAATGCTGTAATGTATTAGTCAGCCTTTATCTGCTTCTGCTTTTACAGGTTCTGAAGAGTGACTGATGGTGGTTTCTATGATGCCACTTGGAGTCTCTGGCACTGTGGACTGACAAGTAACATGCAGATTTAACTGCACAGCCTTGGGAGAAAGCATCAGGAGTACTACTTCTTTTCAGCTTTTTAAGTAGACAGAAGTACAGTGACATCTATCTGCAAGTTTATGCAACACATTTTTACAGCTAATAATAAAGACAACATAGCATCATCCACCTTCCTGATTTAAAGCACATTACCTTCCAAGACAGGTGGTCTTTCCAAAGCTGGAGGATGTCCACAGAGCACATAATAATGAAGTAGTGAATGGATATTTCTGCTGCTGCTGCCGTCTAATTGTCAGGATCACAGTAAATAGAACTTCACTGCTCTTTTTCTGCTCACTTGATCAGGCCAGAAACAGCAGGGTGGACATGGCTGGCCTCGTTAACAACCTGTTAATACTGTTTCTCGTTTTTCAAAACATCTGTTCGGGTTTCAGAAGCCCACTTTCTGTCTTCAAGAGGTGAGTTATGCAGGAAGAACTTATGTGTTGAATGCATGCAGTCACTTAAGATATTATGGAAGTATTAAGAAGCGTGTCCTAGATAAAAATGTGTATGGTATTTGTTCACTTCTGCTCACTTGCTCTGAGTTTTCTTTCTACAATTTTGAAATGGCACTCTTGTCCTATTGAAGACGGAAACTCTTTATCCGTGGGTTGCTCTATAAAATGTGAGTTTAGGATGATAAAACAATAATTAACAGAACTTTTTAGGTAACACCACAGGTGTATTAGAGACTACATAGGGAGTAAATACATTTCAGCTGCCCGAGTTAGCGTATAGTATAAAATGATGTTTTAATGAGAAAGCATTAGCTAGCTCAAGGCTGGGCAGTCCTGGGAAATTGCGGGGGGAGGAGAGGGTGTTGAATGCAGAAATGCATTGGTAAACTTTAATGTAGTGTGGACAAGAGAAGTACTCTTCGTTCTCCAACAAAGTAGTTTTACTCCATGGTGTGTATTGGATACTATAGTCACCGTGTCACTTCTATTTTTTTATATGTATATGAAGATACATATTGAAAATTTATATTAATGTTACCTCATGTTTCAGATGTCTTACCATTTAGCTCCTTACAGTGATCTGTATTTTTTTACAAGTTGTTTATACATTGCATTCAATACAGACTTTGATGTTCATGTGAAGCTGTATAACTTCCTGGTTTACTTCTCTGCTTATAATAGGAGTGGCTATAAATGTCATTGTGTTGGAGTTTAAAATTTCCCCGTTACACACGATTTAAATTTAGTCTGTGTTAAGTTGTACATCAGGCATATAGTCTTAAAGCACAAAACTGTCATGAATGATTAACTGTACTGGATATTTTGTAGTGAATTGATTTTCCATCTATCCATCCAGGTACCTCAGACAACTATTTAGATGAGATGTCAGGTTACGTTTTCAGCTTATGTTTTCCAAACTAGTCTGTCTGATTGCTGAACTACTTCAGAAAGTGCATGATAACGAAGGTGTTTTCCTCAGCTCATGAAGGAGTGTAATGTCCTGATTACTCCTGGAGCTACTCAGCATTGTCAAACTTCTTTACTACTTCTGAAGATTCTTCTTCTTAGAAAGACATAACAAAAATCAGTATTTAAAAAAATCTTTCCTCCTCCTTTTTAAGGTACAAAGATACTACCAGATCTCTTCCCAGTGAATGCCTTGGAAGAGACCGGCCGGTGATTTCACTTGGTCTGTCAGATTTTGCATTGGACGTTCGCATGCCTGGGGTGATGCCTAAGCAGGTGAGAGAAATGCATTTTTTCCTTGGCCACCTGCTCTTTTTTTTATAAACTAGGAAAATAAAGCCTTGCCTACAATATTACCTATATAAAATGGACAAAAAAGACAGGGTAACTTTTACAGATATGTATGTCCATAGAAAAGTTGGAAACAGAAAACTAATCTCAAATGAGAGAAAAATCTATTAATCTGATTTATTTGTAAAATGTTGGTTTCATAAATGGAATTGCTGAAATTTATTAGAACAGGGAATATGAGCTTTATTAAAGTGAAAAATTTCCAACTCTGCTAGTAAGACATACATTTATTTAGACTTGGAGCTTACACAAAATCTCAGAGTGCCTAGCGGAATTTAGTTACTTGAAAATGAACATTGCTGCCACTTTGCAAGCTGAGAGAAATCAACCAAAACACATTTTATAAGGGTGATACTTTTGACCCAGTATTTAAAGCCCTTTAAGTACTCCAGGAAAGGTACTATAAACAAATTGTAACAGTGTACTCTTTCAGGTTTCAAGTTGCTTATCTTCTACTGAGCCAAGTGAGTAAAAATGAAGATAATAATTAAGATTTTTAACACCAGCATTTTTAAGATTCACATAGTAGTCTGAGATTGTACTGTCATTTTCATACTTGATGTCATTAAGCAAGATAAACAATGATTAATGTTTCTTTTTCAGCGTGGCAATGCAGGGAGTTACGTATGTCATTAAAAGGCCCTGTGTCTCTTTTAGAGGGCTGCAGATGCTTCAAAAGAGCATATGTTGTGCTGCAGTAGATTATGACTCATTGCTGCAGATAGCACTTTCAAAAAATACTGAATTTTTCAGTACTGATGCTTTCAGTTATTGGGAGCACCTCTCTGGAACATGTAATTTAGAGCTAGCAGTGTCATTCCAGTGAGGGCAGAACAGAAATAGAGTTTCTACTAGATCTTATTTGTCTGCAGCAAAACATTAAACTTCTTCTTCTGAAAGGGTGAAAAGTACTCTCAGTTCATCCAGATGCACATTTGTAGTTATGTTTTATGTACTTTACCTGAGAAGCTATTAATGGAAGAGCTATGAAACACATATGAAGGGGCCAGTCACTTCAGTTTCCTATTAAAAAAAAAGAAAACCAAAACCCAACACCAACAACAAAAGGCTGTGGTAGAAGACCTCATACTTTTCACATTCTGTCCTGGCTCAGCCAGGACAGGGTTAATTTTCAGCAGGAGTTGGGAGGGAGCCACAGCCAGTCTATTCCATACCATGCTGATGTCATGCCCCCCAGTGCGGGTTCTGCCCATGTGCAAGCCTTTGGGTCCACTCCGCCCTGATTCCTCACTTAGTATCGCTTGTTTTGTACCTTGTTTTTCTTGCTGTTGTTGTTCTGATTGTTTCCTCCCTGTCTCCCTTCCTGCCCAGTGGTGGTGGGGCTGCGGCACGTGGTGCTCAGGCCCCAACAGGGACAAAACCACCACAGCCCTTTTGGTGCCCAAGGTGGGGCCCAGGGGGTTGAGATAAGGATGGAATCTGATCAGAGTGTGTTAAAATAATTTCTGTTAGACACAATTTTCTGTTTATATGTGTATATATATATATATAGTTTGAATAAGAGCATGTTCACAATGCTGGCCAATTTGTTTGCCTGGTGGTGCTGTATTAATCCTTATGTCCACTGTGTGTTCCCAGTGATGATGTTTATCACCTGTGGGAAACGTGTCAAGAGTCTCTTTGTGCTTTACTGGATACTGATGGGTTATGATAGGATTGTGTCACTGCTTGGGGGGGCAAACTGGTACCTGCATGCGGCTTAGGCGTTTGTTAGTGGTCTCACCCCATCTATGGGTGAGACAGGGGAGGGAACCTTCTCGGTTTTTGAGGATTTTACCTATCCTTGGGACATCCAGGCCAGCATGTTCACAATTCTGTGTTTGCTGAATGTCTGCCATGTCCTGTTAAGAGGTTATACAGTTCTTATCCAATGTCATCACCAAAAGAACTGCCCCGAGGCTGGATAGTTATGAGTGGCAAGGTGTGTAGGAGAGAGCATGGGCAAGTGCCTAGGCCAGTGGTCACCCCTGATGTTTTGGATTTTCACTCCACAAGTGCGCAGTCCTGATAAACTAGTAAAGTGCTTATAGAAGGTGTGTTGTCAACCCAGCAACTCCCAGGAGACACAAATTACTGCAATGTGTTGGGGACTTGCCCATGCCTGCCCTGTCCTGCTCAGCACTATCCAGTGCCCTCAAGGGGAAGAAAAGGTCTTTGGAGCTGACAACAAACCAACTGATAGTGCAGCTGAGCCAGAGAAAAGGTCAAAATCAGTGATTCCGACCAGGATTAGAGGGGCCCTGCCTCTGGCCAGGTGGAGCAGAGGGATAATTGGTTTTACTAGACTATGTGGATCTGGTGGCCTGGCACTTCAGAGCCATAAGAACATAAGGCTTTAGTAAATACTGGCGCACAGTGCACCCTGATGCCATTGAGCTGTAGAGGGTGTGAACCCATTTGTATCTCTGGGGTCACAGGGGGATCCCAACAGCTGACTCTATTGAAAGCTGAAGTGAGTCTGACGGGGAAGAACTGGCATAAACACCCCATTGTGACTCACTCGGACGCCCCGTGCATTCTGGGAATAGACTGTCTCAGGAGGGGCTATTTCAAGGACCTGAAACATTACTGATGGGGTTTTGGTATAGCTACCCTGGAGGAAAGTGAACAATTGCCCACCTTATCCGATGTCTCAGAGGACCCTTTGCTAGCGGGGTTGTTGAGGGTTGAAGACCAGCAGGAGCCAATTTCTACCTACATGGTGCACCAGTGGCAGTACCACACCAACCGAGACTCTCTGATTCCCATCCAGCAGCTGATCCGCCAGCTAAAGGACCAGAAGGTGATCAGCAAGACTCGTACACCCTTCAACAGCCCCAGAGGCCCAGTCCAAAAATCTAATGGTGAATGGAGACTCATGTTGGAACTACAGTGACGCCAGCGATGAGTGCTGCAGTGCTGGACATGCTAGAGCTCCAATACTAATTGGAGTTGAAGGCAGCCAAGTGGTACCCCACGACTGATATAGCTAATGTGTTCTTCTCCATTCCTATAGCACCAGAGTGCAGGCCACAGTTTGCATTCAGTACACCTGGAATCAAAACAAAGCTCCACCATTTGCCATGGACTGATCCATACTGCACTGGAGAAAGGCGGGGCTCCAAAACACCTGCAGTACATTGATGACATCGTGTAGGGGGACACAGCAGAGGAAGTTTTTGAGAAAGGAAGGAAGATAATTGAAATCTTCCTGAGGGCTGGTTTTGCCGTAAAGTGAAGTTAAGGGACCAGCACAGGAGATTCAATTCTTAGGATTGAAATGGCAGGATGGATGTCACCACATCCCACTGGATGTGATCAACAAAATAGCAGCCATGTCCCCACCAACCAGTAAACAGGACACTTGTGGGCGCTGTGGAGTGCTGGAGGATACACATCCCAGACTGCAGCCTGATTGTGAGCCTGCTCTACCATGTGACCTGGAAAGAAGAATGATTTTGAATGGGACCCTAAGCAGCAACTAACCTTTGAACAAATTAAGCAGGTGATTGTGCAACTGGCCCCCCTTGGGCCAGTCCGGGCAGGACAAGGTACCAAAAACGTGCTCTACACCGCAGCTGGGAAGAGTGGTCCTACCTGGAGCCTTTGGCAGAGAGCGCCTGGGGAGACCCGAGGCCGACCTCTAGGCTCCTGGAGTCATGGATACAAAGGCTCCGAAGCCAACTGTACTCCAGAAGGAGATATTGGCAGTGTATAAAGGTGTTTGAGCTGCCTCAGAAGTGGTCGGTACTGAAGCACAGCTCCTCCTGGCACCCAACTGCCGGTGCTGGGCTGGATGTTCAAAGGAAGGGACTCCTGTACACACCATGCAACGGATGCCATGTGGAGTAAGTGGATCACATTGATAACACAACGGGCTCGAATAGGGAACCCCACTCACCCAGGAATAATGGAGGTGATCACGATCTGGCCAGAGGGCAAAGATTTTGGGATGTCACCACAGAAGAAGGTGACACATGCTGAGGAGGCCCCACCGTATACCAAGCTCTCAGATGAGGAGAAGCACTACACCCTGTTCACTGGTGGGTCCTGCTGCATCATGGGAAAACATCAGCGGTGGAAGGCTGCTTTGTGGTGTCCCACATGATGAGTCACCAAAGCTACTGAGGGATGGGGTGAATCAAGTCATTTTGCAGAGGTGAAAGCCATCCAGCTGGCTCTACACTGACTCATGGATGGTGGCAAATGCCCTGTGGGGGTGGTTGCAGCAGTGGAAGCAGAGCAACTGGCAGCACAGAGGGAAACCCATCAGGGCCACTGGACTATGGTGCGATACTGCAGCTCGTGTGGAGAACCTAGTTGTGAAGGTGCACCATGTGGATGCCCATGTACCCAAGAGTCAGGCCACTGAAGAACACAGGAACAACCAGCAGGTGGACCAGGCTGCTAAGATTAGAGTGGCTTAGGTGGATTTGGACTGGCAGTGTAAGGGTGAGTTATTTATTGACTGCTGGGCCCATGAGACGTTGGGTCACCAAGGAAGGGACGCGACATACAGATGGGCTTGAGATCAAGGGGTGGACCTGACTATGGACACTATCACAGATGTCATACACGAATGTGAGATATGTGCTGCAGTCAAGCAAGCCAGGTGGTTAAAGCCTCAGTGGTACGGAGGATGATGGTTGAAATATAAATGGGGAGAATCCTGGCAGATTGACTACATCACACTGCCACAGACCCTCCAAGGCAAGAACTATGTGCTTATGATGGTGGAAGCAACCACTGGATGCTTGGAAACGTATCCAGTGTGCTACGCCATTGCCCAGAACACCATCCTGGGCCTGGAAAAGCAAGTCCTGTGGCGACACGGCACCCCAGAGACAATTGAGTCAGACAACAGGACTCATTTCTGGAACAACCTCATAGAAACCTGGGTAGAAGAGCACGGCATCGAGTGGGTCTATCACATCCCCTACCACACACCATTCTCTGGAAAAACTGAATGATTTAATGGACTATTAAAAATTACACTGAAGGCAAGAGGGAGTGGAACCTTCAAACACTGGGACACGCATCTGGCAAAGGCCACCTGGTTGGTCAACACAAGAGGATCTGTCAATCGAGCTGGCCCTCCCCATTCAAAACTTCCACGTACCTATAGATGTGGATAAAGTCCCTGTAATACAGATGGCGGAATGTTTTGGGAAAAATGGTGTGGGTCAGTCCTGCCTCAGGCAAAGGCAAACCTATCCACAGGATTGCCTTTGCTCAAGGACCTGGGTGCACCTGGTGGGTGATGCAGGAGAATGGAGAGGTCCAATGTGTGCCTCAGGGGACTTAATTCTGGAGGAGATCAGCCAGTGAACTATATTGTATTTTGTTGGTTGTTAAATGGCTGCTGGGCATGATGTAGATGGTATAGAATAAGGGTTGAATTATGTTCTAGTTCAGCCAGGACAGGGTTAATTTGCAGGAGCTGGGAGGGAGCCACAGCTGGGCTTTTTGATACCATGCTGATGTCAGGCCCCCCAGTGCTGGTTCTACAACTTCTGAGGCCCCCCTTGTGAGGCACCCTTGTGAGGGGTGTGCACTTTTGGGTCTGCTCTGCCAGGGTTCCTTGCTTGGTATCACCTGTTTTGTACCTTGTTTTCTCACTGTTGTTATTGCTGTTGTTGTTCTGATTGTTTCTTGTGCATTATCTATTATATTCTCCTTATCTGGACCCCAGGCTTTTTGCTTTTCCTGTTTCCCTTCCCTCCCAGCGATGGAGGCCAGTGCCATCTGGTGCTCAAGTCCCATCAGGATCTGAACCACCACACATTCATGTACACCTATAGCCATCAACCTTTATGTGCCCAGTAAACTGAAGAGCTACGGTCTAGTGTAGATTTTTGGGGAGGGCAGCAGCAGAAAGCAACTTGCCAGGTTAGTTCTTAAAGTAAGAGAAAATAATCAATAACTAGCCTTACGTACTTTAAAGTCTAGCTTTTATTTTCATCTCTCAATCTCACCTACCCTTCTCTTCATTTCCCTTCCTCTTTATGCAGTGTCCCACAGTAACTGTACAGGAAACTTGGTTCCCATTTAGACATATTAAACTCGGCAAGAAACAGTGGCAGAAAAGGCAATCTTTGTTTTCTTGCAGTTCACAGAAGGAGATAACGAACAGCTTTGTAGTTCTAGTGCAATGTCCTGATCTGAGTTAGAACAGAGCTAATTCTGTTCAGTGACAATTTTTCAGCTAAGTCTTTTCTAAATAACTGCACTTTCTGAAGTTAGCAGTGTATTTTTGCAGACCGTGTCTGCTTCTAACAGTGATAATACCTGATGTTTATAGTTACTACCAAGGATTTTTATGCAGACCAAGGTCACTGCTAAACCTTGTGTAGCACATTGGACAGTGCAAAGCTCCGCTCAAACCTCACATTGGGCTCCAGTGGGAAGGGGCAATCTGTCATTCATGTAGTGGCCTGACCAACCCTAAACCTTGATATGCCATTACTTCATTTTTGTGTCAGAAGGAACATAGAGGGGAAGAATCCTTTTTAGAGAGAAAATTATTCTATAGTGGCTTCTACCTCAGTGTCTTCATGTACCTTTTGGCCCTAATTGTGGGCAGATGTATTTAGTAACTGTGGATCTGCTTTGAGTGCAAGCTGTCCATACTGATGTTTATATAAGAGTGTAATTTGAGAGTTAGACTCAGTGATCCTTATGGCTTCCTTCCAACTTGAGGTGTTCTGTGATTCTGTGATATATAAGTTTCTGCTTCCAGGGTCTAGCTGCAAGTTTATTAATGAAAGATGCAAAAATAAGTAGAACAGCAAGAGAACAAGTGCAATTGCTAAAATGCTTTATTAAGAGCTTCCCGGACATGTGTCACTATTTTAGTTGTGACTAATTGCAGTTCCTGAGTTCTCAAAGCATAACAATTTATGGAGGAAAGGCAGAAAAAGAAGGAGAAGCAGAAATCAGTGGAGAAGATGGGAGTGATTTAAATTCTAGAAAACAGACGAGTATCTTTAGAGCCACACCAGTATGTTTTGTGCTATCTCTTCCTTGTCGTGAATTTTTTTGTGAAAAGAAAAACTTGTTTCAACAGGATTGTTACGAATTCTGAATTCACTGTTTGGCTACAGGTTAGTACTTTCAGGAGCTTTCACAAACTGAATTCTTCTGGCCCCTTTCTCTCTTGGTGGTATGCACACATGACAGTCACATTTCATATTGAGAGTCACAGCTACCTGAGAGTAGACAGAAGGATGTCTAGTGGAACCAACCAGTTCTTTGTTTACAATTTATGACCAGTGTCACCTGTGGTAGACGTACAGTCAGGAGATGCATGTAATATAAGAATTGCTTTGGAAGAGCTGGAGTCATTGATTGTTTAGTCAAAAATATCTCCAAGCTGGAAAAAGAAAGGGAACTTTTGAAATAGCACTGCTGCTGAGTTGAGTTCTTCCATAGCATCACTGTAGGCAATTGTACTTAATTTTATTTTGAAGGGTCCTTGATACTTCAGGTTCCCAGATAATTCATGTTGAAAACAGATACCGAAACTTGATCTCTTTGAATTCCAAGAAGTCTAACCATCTACATATATTCACTGAAACTGAGATGAATTTTGATGCTTTGTTTCCATTCTTTTCATTCTAAATAGTCCCAATTTAAAAACAATTTCTGTTCTTCTGTCTGTTAATAGTCTGATACCTACCTCTGCATGTCAGTACCCCTGCCGGTGGATGATGAAGCCTTTGTAGGTAAGTATTGGTTGACTGGAATAACCTAAAAACATTTTCTTCAACTAATATTGACTCAATCTTTGGCTGTCACAGTTTCGAAAATGCATTCCTAATGGCTAATGCAGAAACAACCTAAAGAGAGCTGCTTAGAGTCAAGGTAACAAATTGTCTAGAGCGATAAATGAGTAACAGAAGGTAAGGAGCTGCATGCAGGTGCCTCTGGCAGTCAGTACCCAGCAGTCTCATTTGGAAAGTACTGGCTTTCTGTCTCTGGCTGATTACTTATTTCTGCTCCACTGAGCAGACTGTTTATTTACGTGCTCATACAGGCTGTAAGTCCTTTGCAGTTATAGTTGGTGTTAGCGGCAGTAAGATTTTACTTATCTGCAGGAAAAAAACCTGAACCAACCAAACCCTCTCCTTTCCTTTCTTTTTTTTTTTTAAATGTCATGTCATGAACAAATAGAAGGAAATACTGTAATAGTGTACAAATACTGAGATCATATATGTTAGCGAAACAATACCATCTGTTCAGAAAGTCTTTGAGGTACTTTTTATTTTGCATTGCTTGTGAATGTACGGTTGTTCATGTAAAATGAAGGCTTCTTGCTTTGCCTGAAGGTAGTTTCACTATCAGAACAAAACTAAAATGAAAACAATGAGAAGTTAAAATGTCTTCGTTTTTCTTTCTTTCCTCTTGTTGTGTTTTAGGATATCTGCACTTATAATAAATGTAGTGGGAATCCTATGTATTTTTGTTGTAGTGTATTATAAGACTATTGTTCCATATGGATTTCCTTGTGGAAGTCCTTAAGAAATAAAATACTGTGTTTAAATTTTCATGTTGTGTTATAGTAACTAAAAAAATGAGTAAATTTTCTTCAATGCTTTCTCTGTATATCTGTTTTGTAAAGAAGTCAGAAACTGAGCTCACATTCTGGCTGTGAGTTTGACCTCAGAAAGAAAAATAAGCATAGAATGGAGGGAGTGTTCTTTCTCTGATAAAGTGTACTTGCTGTGCAATGTGTACAATAGACTCTTCTACTCTTAAGTTACTCATAGAAAGGCATACTGCTAACCTTCTGCTTAAGCAATTTTTATTTAGTGCTTCACTGAGTTGCAAAATTGCATAATTCAATTCTTTATTAGATTGCTGCACATTTAGTTCTATTGTTTGATGTTTACATGTGTTAAAGCCACATAAACTTTTTAGTGGTGTCTATGTTTAACAGGAACTACTGAAAGAATTTGCTTAAAAGTGCTATTTATGCAAAGTCTCAATGTGAGTCATGCAAGGTAACCCATTTTTTTCTGTGAACACTGAGAAACTCTTAAGTTTTATGTGTCCATGTGTTCTTGACCAGATTTTTATAGGATTTGGTCACACTTCCAGTGATCCTCATGCTTGAGTACATGTCATTACAAAGCAGAAATGACTGGATGAAGAAACCATTCTGTCTCAAGAGGCTATAATGCTGACAATTGTCAGGTGGAGCTTTGAAGAGCAAGAGGAACTTGAGCAAATGTTAAAAAAACCCTTGTTCTGTGAACATAAATTTTTCCCATGATAGCATGATGCCGCTAATATTTGGATGCATTTAAAATCAAAACAAAATTACTTGTGTATTTTTTTTCTTTCATCCTTTACACCAAAATAGATAGGCATATGGTCAGTCTTAAGCCTGTGACCAGTTCCATCTCACTTCAGTAAAGTCACTGGGAAGTGTTTTCAGTGGAAAAGATTTGTCAGATTGGAGTCTTCACAATCAACAGAAATTACCTAATCAGTGGAAAGAGCAGACTCAAACACATCCAGTTGTAGAGAATAGAAAGATGCAAATTGACCCATCTTAGAAAATAGCTGGAATCGTCTTCTCATGAAAGAGGTTTTTTACAGTAGGTATCATCATCTAAGAAATGAGATACTTAAAGGAGTTTTTCCTTAAATGCTTCTTAATCTGAGAATCACAGAATGGTAGGGGTTGGAAGGGACCTCTGAGGATCATCTTGTCCAAGCCCCCTGCCAAAGCAGGTTCACCTGGGGCAGGCCACACAAGAACATGTCCAGGCAGGTTTTGAAAGTCTCCAGAGCAGGAGACTCCAGAACCATTCTGGGCAGCCTGTTCCGGTGCTCCGTCACCCTCAAAGTAAAGAAGTTTTTCCTTATGTTTAGATGGAACTTCCTATGTTCTATTTTATGCCCATTGCCTCTTGTCCTGTCACTGCGTATCACTGAAAAGAGTCTGGCATCATCCAATGCTGCCAAGTAAATGCCTTCTCTTTCCTGTGTTGTTTTTTTTTTTTTTTTTTTCCTTTTACACAGGACACTTTTATAACCATGTGTCCTTACACTTTTATGACAAATCACCTGTTTATTCTATTTTTTTTACTTTCTTTTCCTATTTTTATACGCTTTTCTTCCCTTCTCCAAAACACTGTGGGAGAGAAGGTTCTGTGTGTAGAACCTGCAGCAGGATAGTTTTGTTGCTATTGGTGAAATATAAGGGTCTGTGGAAGAGAGAACTTTTTTAGCATCATATGCAGGCAGTACTACACTTGTAATTAGTAAATAGAAAATTTATTTAATTAGAGAATTTATTAATTAGTAATTAGAAAATATTTTCTGTAGCTTTATTCAGTATTTTTGGTTAAATCTGTATTTGAAGGCTTTGAATTCAAACCTCAGCTTTGCTATTCCCCTAAAGATTTAAAAACAGTACAGAGTTGTGCTTGCACAGGAACAATCAGTATAACTTCATACTGCAAAGCTGGAAGGATACTGTGCCAGAATTTACCAACTTGTTCAGAGTCAGTTTTCAGACATTATCAAAACAAGGAAATGATCAAACTTACTCACAAAATGTTACCAACTAGAAACAGGAATAAAGGAAGTTTTGTCCTAGAGGTCTTTTTCAGGGATGCGTCTGTGCGTTTTTTTCAGGTGTTGTTACTTTTCTGTGTGATACTCTTTAGTGGAGGGTCAGACTGTCAAGGCTGAGATTTCTGTTTTAAATCATTGCTTTTCTGTCTCAAGAGGCTATAAATGCTGACAAATCGGGATGGACAGAGTGTCTGTTTGTGGCGTGGGTTGGTCAGGAACATACCTTTTGCTCCTGTGAAATGAAATGGCTGTGAGATTAATATGTAAAAGATATTGATGGGTGAGATCAATATGTAATATTTCAAGAATGTGTAATTCCAGTTACATTTTAAAAAACATAGTGTGGTTTTCTTCTTCCATCTCATGTTTGGTTAATGTTTATAAGTAAGTAGCCAAACCAGAAAGGAGCTGGTGCAGGCATTGATAAAAATCAGATTTTCCTGAGTTGTAACAATAACTAAAAGGTGCTCTACACTTATAATAATTGAATCTGACAACAAGCCAGTTAGCCAAGAAATTTGATTGTCATCTTCACCTCCTTACATTCTTTCACATGGGTTACCAGTAAATAAATGTCTGTTTCATACTAACTCATGGTAAGTCACTATCTGTCAGATTGTGCTGTAGAAATAAGGTGGAGCCTGTTAGGTTCAGCAATCCAAATTGAAATAATTAGATGTTTTTTTACTTTTCATCCATACATGACTTTGAGACACTCTGGGTTTGTTACACAAACCTTAGTTTATATTGTAGAATCATAGAACCATAGAATGCCAGGACCTCAAGGATCATCTAGTCCAACCTTTCAAGGTAAAAAAAAAATACAGTTTCAGTGAGATGGCCCAGCACCCTGTTGAGCTGAGTCTTAAAACTGTCCCATATAGGGGAGTCTACCGCTTCCCTTGGGAGACTATCCCAGTGTTTAATTTTTCTCCTTTTGAAGAATTTTCTTCTGGACTTGAATCGGAATCTCCACAGGAGTAACTTGGAACCATTCCCCTCCTCCCCCAGCTGCATTCCTGGGTTATGGGTCCCCAGGTGCCAGACCTTACACTTGTCCCTGTTGAACTTCATAAGGTTCCTGCTAGCCCACTCCTTTAGCCTGTCTGGATCTTCCTGGAGGGTATCTCTGTCTTTTGGAGCGTCAGCTACTCCCTTATTTTTGTGTCATCTACGAAGTTTGTCAGGGTGCTCTTAATTCCAGCATCCAAGTCACTTATGAAGATATTAAATAGCACTGGGCCCAATGTTGGTCCCTGGGGGACCCCACTTGTGACCAGTTGCCATTTTGAAAATGAACCATTTACCACCACCCGCTGGGTATGGCTTGTCAGCCAGTTCCCCCCCCGACCGCACAGACCATATGTCTGGGTCGTAATGAGTCAGTTTTTCAAGGAGGAGGCTGTGGGGGACCATGTCAAAAGCCTTGTCCAGGTAGACAATGTCCACTGCTCGCCCTTCGTCAACCAAGCGGATTACTTTGTTGTAGAAAGCAATCAGGTTTGTTAATCACGTACTTCAGTTTACTTGTGATAGTGCCTAGGACTATTGGTTCCATAAACTTGTCTGTTGCCAAGTAGTGATGACTTCGTTGTACTGAAGGCTACTAATGTCTCCCTAAACTGCCAAACTGTGGACACTGGTATGTTGATAAATTTCTTTGAAGTTAATTCCATTATAGAGAAGACAGCAATTTTTTTTTTTTAAAGGAAGTCAGACTTTTTTCAGATTTAGTATATATACCAAAACTGTTACTTTTATTTATCATTTTGTAGCACTTCTCCATGCATAAAAAAGATTTGGCTTGAATCTCATGCTAATCTTTATAGGTTTAGCACCATAAGTTTTTTAAAATGGCTTTTTTTGACACTCTTGTTTGGAAGGGTATAAGCCTGGATGTGCTAAGAAAATAACTGTACAGGAACAAAGTGACTGTACAAAGCTTTCTTAAGCTTACAGGCAGACTGAGAGCCTTTTCAACTCTTCAGACGCAATGGTGAGATATATAAGCTAAAAATAGTGTGTGCAAGTGGCTAATGCGGAAAACTGATTTTGCTTTGTTAACTATGGTACATTATTTTCTTTTAGTAAGAGTAGCATTTAGTAAGCTATTTATAATAAATTTTATAATAGTGCTTAAAGGTCCCATCTGATCACCGGCATGTCATTGTAATGGGCATTATGTGGAGGGAATAAAAGACTTCCTGACACACTCCTTAGAGTAAATACACAAGATGTGAGAGTGGTAGAGGAGTTAAAAGAAGCAGTGAGACAGTATTAACCAGTGGGACAGGTGGTGCCTTTAGCAGACAAGAAGCCAAACCTTTAATTTTGCCTTTATTGAAGGCTGTCCTTCTAGGTGTTACTTTTAGTACATTTTGTACGAGTAATAAGTTCATCAATAAAGTTCATTAAATTTCACATCTGTGGCTGACTATAAACTCCTTCATAAATTTAATCTTTCACTTAAATTGGTAACAGCAACTTAAAACACCTGAAACACCTGAAACCTGAGATAGAAAGTCTACATAAAGTAACATGTCTCTCCAATGCAAGAGTTAACCATAATTTCAGTACTAATTGTTACTGACAAAAACGTCAAAACAAAAGGTCCTTCTGTAACACAGATTAGGTTTTTAGCTATGAAATAAGTAGAATTTGCTTGTAGGGAAAAAAAGAAAGCTTAATAATCTTTAGACTTTCATCGTCCTGACAAGTTTAACATTTCTAAAATCATATGTGGTACTCAAAAGTACATTCCCAGGGCATGTGGGTGCATCTCATACTTCCCAAACCAAGCCCTCAGCTCTAGTATACTCATTTCCTTACAATCTGACTCAATGCCTTATGTCTTCAAGCTAGAAGTTGGCTTGTATGCCTTCACTTTTGGCTATTGACCTCAGCTCCAAAAATAGACTTAGGAGCTATTTGGTTAATTTTTTTTCCCTCATGAAGCTGGGACAATCACGTCATCATTCATTTCTAAAACTGTGTCTCAGCCCCATGTAAAAATACTGACTTCAGAGTGCAGATAAATCCACAAACTGTGGCAACAGAATAACATTTCAGTCATTTGCAGCTTCACCATCTGTCCATGTTAAGACTCTTACAAGAGCTAAAAGACACTTGCATGAAAGCTTCTCAGTATGTGTAAGGGCAGGAGTGACTTACTTTTCGAATTTCTGCTGTAGGATAAGGTTAAAAACCTTCTAAGCTCCTTCTCTGTCTTATGCGAAAAAAAATTCCATGGCATTCCCTGCATCTGACACATCATTTCATTAGTAATAAAGGAAGTTACACAATGTAGCTTGCTTTATTTTTAGAAATGCCATCATTGTACATTCATGGTCAGTATTCCTACAGCGTGAAGGTGGTAACCTTTTTCCTGTAATACAGCATCACAAACATCTGAGAAATCAAAACAGTGGTTTTTTTGTAGCATGGGGTGAAGAATAAACATTTGAGTGCTGAACGTGGACCTTTGTGTAGTTTCTAATAATGAGAAATATTTGGACAACGAGATCGTGTTGACTTTAAACAAATCTTGTTTTCCCTTCCAAACGGTTTGCGCCAGGGGAGGTTTAGACTGGATATCAGGAAGAAGTTCTTTACTGAAAGAGTGATTAGCAATTGGAACAGACTGCCCAGGGAGGTAGTGGAGTCATCATCCCTGGAGGTGTTCAAAGAGCAGGTAGATGTGCTTCGAGACATGGTCTAGGGGTTAGGGAGGTGTTCAAAGAAGGTTGGACTAGATGATCCTAGAGGTGTTTTCCAACCTAAATGATTCTATGATTCTATGACATATTAGTGAGAATAAATTACAATCACTTCTTGGAACTGTTGTTCCAAGAAAGGTGCAGCAAAAATGTAAGCCAGGTGGAATACTGGAAGAAGGTATCACTAGTGCATGAGATATTCATTGCTCTTAACTGCAACTTACTGTTTGTGTTTTTCATTAAGAAGTGCACAAGAAGTAGAAAAGTATTAAATTACATGTGCAAATTTAAAAGCTAGATTGAAAGTAGACTGATTACAGTAAAATTTTGTAGTTTGGAGTATAATGGTATGTTTACTATGTGTCATATTTAACTCGTGTTTTGAACGGGAACATGGAATTTCTGTTTCTTTATGACTAAATGAGGTACAATGTTTTGGCTTGGGAGACAGGCTGTTGAATGGGAATTTAAGGAAAGCTTGTAATTGGAATACAGAAGGTAAATAAATGAGTGGGGTCATACATGCCTTGTTTCTAGTATTACAGAGAAAAATAGAACAAAGTGCTCTTGCTTGTCTAACCTGCGGTGAGAGTAAGGATACTTTATTTGTTTTATCATTTGGTTTTTCAGTTGACTTTAAGCCTCATGCCAGCATGGACACTGTCCATCACATGTTACTCTTTGGATGTAATGAACCCTCTTCTACTGAAAATTACTGGTAAGAGTTGCAACTTGCTTTTGTTACTGTGTCTAACTTTTCCTGTGTTAATTGCTTGCACATAAACCTTTTCAAGTGTTGCAGTTTCTTGGAAAAGTAGAAAACTCTGGAAGTAAGAAGAAATGTACAACATTCCAGTCTTTCCACACTTGAAGTGTATATTTTTTACCTAACTCCTCTATAAGGTGTAGAAAAAGATGTATTTTCTGATGCTTCATGACTAACTGACTGTCTCTGTGGGCAGCTATAGTGAGCATGGTGGCTACCAAGAAATCTAGGCTTTCTCTGCAGTTGACTGCTCTCCTGTTTATGAGAAGTATTATATCAGGTGTCTAGAAGGAAACTAAGTGAAGCTTAGGCTGAAGAAGGTTCTTTCTGTCAAGTGGTTTGGATGTTGACTTGCCCTTCAAAATACCTAAGCAGTGAGGGCAGAGGGAAGCTTTCAGTGCTACTTAGCATTTTTAATAATCTCTGCATGGTTTTGGGAGATTATTTGATTAATATTTTGAATATACAGCAAACTTTCATTAAAAATTTTGTCTCCCTTCTACCTGTCAACCAGCAGTTCTAATATTGAAAATGCTGTAATTTTGTCTTGCAAGAAAAACAGATGCTCAAAAAGTTCAGGCAAAAGTAAAACTACAAAAGCACAAAAATTCTATTGGTATCTTTTCCCAGCAGATATATTTTCTGTCTTCTTTTTATTGTATCTTGTATGTTAGAATATACATTTGAGGCATTCTAAAACCAATTTGCATCTTGAGCGTTCTATTTAAAACTGAGTAGATTGTACGTGTAGGTTGTTTTGTTTTCATATGTCTGGAAGTAGTTGTACTGAAGCCTCATAATAATCCATACAATTATATTGTTATAGATTGCTGAGGTGCTTGCTTTGAGATGAAGTTATGAGATTATGCCCAAGTCACATCTTGCTGATGTTCTGAAGATATAGGTGAAATGTTTTAGTTCCAGAGCTTTCAGACATGAAGAGATGGATCAAAAGCCAGAAAGTCATAAAGTTCTTCAAGGATTAATCAGGCTCAAATCCTAGGTTTGAGACTAGGATTCAGATAGTTTGAGCTCCCTGGGTGTATCATCATTCTTCCCGGAGAACAGCAATTGCCCACAGAATCCACAGAATGACGGGGATTGGAGGGGACCTCCAGAGATATCTAGTCCAACCTCCCTGCCAGAGAAGGTTCACCTGGAGCAGCTTTCACAGGAAAGCATCCAGGTGGGCTTTCAATGCCTCCAGAGACAGAGACTCCACAATCTCTCTGGGCAGCCTGTTCCAGTGCTCTGCCACCCTCAAAGTAAAGAAGTTCTTCCTCATGTTTGGATGGAACTTCCTGGGCTCAGGTTTGTGTCTGTTACCTCTTGTCCCGTCACTGGGCACCACTGGAAAGAGTCTGGCCCCATCCTCCTGACACCCACCCGTTAATTATTTGTAAGCATTTATAAGTTTCCTCCTCAGTCTTCTCTAGGCTAAAAGCCCCCAAGTCCCTCAGTCTTTCTTCATAAGAGAGATGTTCTAGTCCCCTAATCATCTATGTAGCTCTTTGCTGTACCCTCTCCAGTAGTTCTTTCTCAAACCAGGGAGCCCAGAACTGGACACAGTACTCCAGATGAGGCCTCACCAGGGCAGAGTAGAGGTGGAGGAGAACCTCCCTTGACCTGCTTGCCATGCTCTTCTTGATGCACCCCGGGATGCCATTGGCCTTCTTGGCCACAATGGCACATTGGTGCCTCATGGTCATCCTGTTGTCCACCAGGACTCCCAGGTCTTTTTCTACAGAGCTGCTTTCCAGCAAGTCAGCCCCTAACCTGTATGGATACATGGGGTTAGTCCTCTCCAGGTGCAGGACCCTACACTTGCCCTTGTTGAATTTCATAAGGCTCCTCTCTGCCCAACTCTCCAGCCTGTCCAGGTCACACTGAATGGCAGCACAGCCTTCTGGCATGTGAGCCACCCCTCCTACTTTTGTGTCATTAGCAAACTTTCTGAGAATATACTCTATCCCTTCATCCAGGTCATTGATGAATATATTCTTTGCCCAGCAGAAAACTCACCAGTGGCAGCCTGTGCTGTGTGACAGCTAATATTGTTTTTGTTCTTGATTGCTGTACTTAACAACTACCTGTCAAATGATGAAACACTGTAATTAGTTGTGGTGGGTTGACCTTAACTGGACACCAGGTGCCCACCAAGTTGCTCTATTACTCCCCTCCTTAGCAGGACAGGAAGGGGAGAAAATGAGATGGAAGAAAACTCATGGGTCAAGGGAAAAGCAGTTTAATAAAGCAAAAGCAAAGGCCACACAGGGAAGCAAAGGAAAACAAAAGAGTTAAACTCTACCTCCCATCAGCAGGTGATATCCAGCCACTTCCTGGGAAGCAAGGCTTCGGTAGGCATAGTGGTTCCTCCAGAAGACAACCATCACAGTAACAACTGCCCCACCCTCCCTTCCTTTCTCATAGCTTTTATTGCTAGGCAAACATCATATGGTGTGGTATATCCCTTTGATCAGTTTGGGTCAGTTGGTTTGGCTATGCCTACTCCTAAGATCTTGCCCATCCCCAACCTGTTGGTGAGGGAAGAATGCTGGAGAGACAGCTCTGATGCTCTGTGAGTGCTGCTCAGCACTAGCAAAACCACTGGTGTGTTATCAACACCTTTACAGCTACTAATACAAAGCACAGCACTATGAGGTATGCTCTGAGAATTACTTCTATCTTAGCCAGACCAAATACATTAGTGTTGTATATAAATCTGATATTTCCGATTTTTTATATGCAGGTTTTGATTAAACCTTACTATTTTTTCAGTGTAGTTTCTGTGGTGTAGTATTTGCTTTACATTCTCAAAGTAAAAACTCTTCATTAACTGTGTCATCATTTCACATCCCTTTTATTGCAGTAGTTTGCAGCATTTCTGCCCATGGCTTTCTGCAAGGGTAGAAAAGTGTTCTACATAAAACAGGCTTTAGACATTTGCATTTATGCCTGTTTGGAGCACTTAACATAAGCTTGTGTAAGTGGCCATTCACTATGTATCTCTGTGTGTAGATAAGTAATGTAGTATATATGTGTATAGGCATACCCATGTGTGTATACATATATATGTGTGTATCTATAAATGTCTGTGTTGTAAATACATTCATTTAACTGTTCAGATATGTGGAAACTTCACATTTTTGTAAGTCATTGCAGAGAGTATGTGATGTAAAAGCAAATATTTTTCCACTTGTTTAAATTCACCAGAGGCTTCCAACCACTGAAACTAATTTTGTTAAAGTAATTCTGATGACTGTATATTAATTATGAGATGTGTTTGTTACTTTTTAATTTTGTTTTGTTATTTGCTAGTCTTTTTGCTACCTTCAGGCCAGTAAGTGATTACTTCCATTGCTCTTCCATCTGCTAGGTAAAAGAGTGATTGTTTGAGAACTGTCCTTTGAGGACAGCACAATACTTGTTTAGCAAAGGTCCTTCCTTTGCTGTTTACATGGTCAACATTTTTGCATAGCCAGTTTTTACTAAATTAAGGCATATCACATTGATTTTTTGCTTTATTTTAGTTTCTTCATCAAAATTCTGGGTAACATTAGTCAGATGATTTATAATCAGTTGTAAGAACATTATAATATATCAAGTCAAGAGCTAATTTTCATACCATCACAATGTGGACTAGGTATATTATGCAAAAAGAGTCCTTTAGGAGCATTCAGAATGCAAGAACAAAGTTCATTTCCCTGAGGCACAAAGTTTTAGTCAGGCCAGTTTTGAATGCGGAGGAAGGGGGGAAGGGAAGATACAGCATCCAGATATCTCTGTTTGGAATAGTTGCCCTGTAGCCATGGCAGCACTGAGCTAAAATATGTGACACTGGCCTGCTGGCTTTGCTGGTGACTTGATGCTGTTCATGCAGTGCTCCTGACCTTCCAAAAGGGTGTCTAATATGCTGACTCTGCAGAGTGACACCTTTACTGCAACATGGTAGAATCTTTATCTGAACAAATGCTAAAGGAGTGCACTGGTGTTTCCCCCTTTTTGAAATACCCAGGCCTCTCCACAGTAATAAAGTAGGCTCCCAGGGCTCATTTCCTTAGGTTTTTGTTCAGTGCACCAAAAAAAGGTGTAGCTGCTTCTGCTTCTTGATCATAACTGGCCCTAAAAACAGTTCAGCCACTATGACAAGAATTTTTGCCTGAGCTGATAAACTGTGTTGAAATCGAAGTAGCATGCCAGAGCTGATTCATCAGAAGCTCAGATTTTCCGTACAGAATAAAAAATACACTTGAATGATTTAAAAGAAAATGTTTGATTATTGAGAACATCTGAGTCTCCTGATGATGAGACAGATCTTGCACTGTGTCAAACTTAACCCTGAAAAGAGCTCTAATGAATGAGATGATTCATAGACATAGCCTTTATTTTGAGATCAGATGGGGCAACTTTGAATAGTTATCTAATCTAAGCAAATGTTTGAGTCGTAGATCACCACCCAGTAATACCTCCACTGTACCAGCTCCTTCTGTTAGAAGAATAGTGTGGTTTTGGTAGCTTTTGACATAAATAGTTTAATAAAGGTTGCAAAAGATGTCAAGACTGGTTCCGTTCAGTACAAGTATTTCACTGCATAGGGGAGAGCGGGAACAGTATAAAGATAGATATTTCTGAGTGTAGTTTCTTACTGTTGTCCTTACAAATGTTCTTCACCATCTAGCTTAAGAACTAAAAATGATCATTTTTCTTAGTCACCTCAATTATCTTCTTTTACAAGTCTTGGCTAGAATCAAGGAGTAGAATGTAATAGAGAAACAAATAAAATAAATTCTTTGTTTTCCTAAACAATGCAAATATCCACATATATATGATAGCCACATAGTGCTCTTGCTGACATAGTGGACTATTTTGCTTTCAGTATGGGTAGTCATTCAAAACCCCAGTGCCGTTAAGAAACCCAGCTCCTGAGCTTACCCGAGGTGGAGGAGAATGCCTTTGGAAAGTGCAGGACAGCTTGCAAAAAACTAAAGATCCGGGAAGCAGACAGTAAGCCCTATTTCTACACCTTCCCTTGCCCCCCTCACCTCCAAATTTTGACCACAGTCAAAATGATTGTTAGTACAATACTGTATAGTATCCAGTGTAGTCCATTTTTAAGGTATCCTGTGCTACTCATTCTGTACAGAATCTCATTATTTGCTTGTAAAGAAGCTATGAATTTCAGTAATTGGTTGATTTAAAAAATTTATTTCTAAATTTATACTTTTTACTAGCTTCCTGCTTTTCAATCAATTAATCAGTTAACTTCTTCTGTGTAATCTCCTTTAGTTATGGTTTTTTTTTCTGAAAAATTGATGTTTCTACATCAGATCAGCATCGATGGCTAAATGAGAGGGTTGGCCATTTTCTAGGCATCATGAGAGTGCGTTGTGTGTATTTCATCTTTATTCCCTGCAGTCTTTGCCCTCCATTGCCCAGTGTCTCAGGAGGAAAGTTTGGAACAGCCTATGCAGTTGTTTTTTACCTAGCTAATGTGGTCCTAAAAAATACTGTGCTGTAAACAAAGGCTAGATAGCCCGGAGCATGGTGGTGAAGCTATGACTGTGCTTGTGGCTTCTGCTGTTGTTCCTCCTGACCAATCTCTTCAACACCTTTCCAAACTGTGCATCTCAACACCTGGTTAGATCCCTGAAGTCTTTTGTTTTATTTAGATTGTAGTAGTTGAAAGCTACTACAATCTGCCTGCAGCTGTATGAATCATTAGTCATGAAACATTTCACTTACCCTGAAATAAGTTTTGTTTGTCCATTTGGGCATGTTTGAATGTGGTGATGACCAAACTAGTAGTTGTGAAAGTCTAGAAATATGTGTTAAGGGAAAATGCCACTTAGTCCTTTTCATTAATTTTGCCCATAACACATCTTCACTTGGTAGTCTGGTGGTTATGGCATTGCTTTCTGTCAGAAGAAAACACAGCAGCCATGTTGCAGTAAGACTCTCTGGGATCAGAGAAACGCATAATGTTCCGCTGAGGTGGTATTCCCTACATGCTGGAAGAACTGGTTATCCCTGGGAGAGCAGCCTGAAAAGCATCATCATCATTTGTTCCAAGAGGTGGCACCTATGGCTCAGCCATCCTCAACAGCAGCATTACTGAGCCTGCGTCCACTAAAAGTAATGAGTTTTTTATGCCTTTGTACTCTTCCTCAAACTGTGTAAGATTTTGTTTTCACTGGTATATAAGGTGACTGAAACTGTGCTTTATGCGTACAAACATTTTTCCAATCTCATTTTACTGGCAGTACTAAACAAAGAAGGAGCTGTGCCATTTTGTTTTGGATTGAAAACTTGACATGCATGTCAGCTTTTGTTGATCTGGCTTGAATTGGTTGATGCACTCTGAATAGTTTCAGGGTGAGGCTTTTAGAAAGTCATACCTGTGTATACTGCATCTGTGGAATGTTTTCACTCTGTTCTGAGTGCTGCAATGCTTTGCCACTGAAGAAAGTACAAATACACTCTGTAAATAACCCTCTTCCCTTATAGAGGAAAGCCTTATCTCAATAGAGGATTGAGAGGGAGAAATGGCTTCTAGGTAGGTGTTGGGAAAGCCCCTCAGCATCCCTTGTTTATTTATCCATGTATATCATCCTATAGCTTATACTTACATAGAGCAGTTGGTCCCCCTGCAAGGTGTTAGCAGCAGAGGCAAAGGGACAACTCTAGAGCTCTCAGTTACTGTATTTGTGACCTGTTTGTAGTCTGTAACTTGGCAAACGCTTTGTTTTCTTGGTGGTTTTTTTTTTTTTTTTTTTTTTTTTTTTTT
>JAVFHW010070454.1:48021-69851 GCA_032159205.1 Eurystomus glaucurus suahelicus
TTTTTTTGTGGTTTTTTTTTTTTTTTTTTTTTTTTTTTTTTTTTTTTAGTCTGTGTGTTTTTTCTGTTTATGGAAAACAAGAAATTGTGCAGTGGAATAAAAATTAACTTAAAGCAGTGAGCTTGCATTAAGTGTGGAGGTGAGCATGAGTGCCTCTTACCTGTTGATTCATATACAGCTTCTTGTAACCTTTTTTGTCAATGATTTTAAATAGAAATTGCCTTACAACTTTGATGTCTTGTGGGTTCTTTTTCTGCTTTGTGCACAAGTTCTGTCCTCTGTGTATTTGTGGCAGCTATGGACATTTTATGGCACTTGAGCTCACAGTGTTAGAAATTTTTATATGGTTCATTCTCACAAAAGGTTCTTCTATTTTTTTCATCGCTAGCTACTATGCTGGTAGGGGCTACCATACCAGAACTGTCTGTGGTTTTAACCCTGTTTGTCTACCACTATCTTAAGGCAAAGGGAGGAAAAAAAAGGAAGATGGAGGATCCAGTGATAATTTGGGAAAGCAGTCTGCATTAAAAGAACTGTATTTAATCAACATGGATCAAAAAACATTTCATAAATCTTAAAATCAGTGGTCTTGTGGGTAATTCATCTGCCCTTTTCTGATTTCAGAATTTAAAAATTACATTCCTGTTTGTTTTCTTTCCTCATGTTTTTAGGGACTGTGATGAAGGAACATGCAAAGACAAATCTAACATTTTGTATGCTTGGGCAAGAAATGCTCCACCAACCAGGCTGCCCAAAGGTATTGTGCATTTATGTGATGTTCTTGTGTAGAGGGACAAGGGAGACAAAAGGATGTCGAAGTAAGCAGCTGGCATATCTGGGAACCTCCTGTAATATTTTTATTATGTTTAGCTGATGGAAACTGTATAAACTGCAACCCCATAAACTATGAATTTATTATGCTAGCTAATATACTTGCAGTTTTCTGTCATCCTCTTTGCTATAA
This sequence comes from Eurystomus glaucurus suahelicus, assembly GCA_032159205.1. Taxonomy (NCBI): domain Eukaryota; kingdom Metazoa; phylum Chordata; class Aves; order Coraciiformes; family Coraciidae; genus Eurystomus; species Eurystomus glaucurus. The sequence continues at coordinate 48,986 of JAVFHW010070454.1, forward strand.
CATTAAAGGTTTCAGTAAGTGGAAGAAGGCTAAGGGAGAGGTAACGGTCATAATGCTTTATTTTCATATGGCATTAATATTGCATTTCCTAGTATGTGTTACTGGGAGGCTACTATTTATGTATCTTCCAGTCTCACACAAACTGCATTAAAATATTTTTGTGTGTTTGGGAGAACACAAATAAGTTGAATCTGAACATTGTTTTTTTTCTCTCCGTTTTAGGTATATTTGACAATTTTATAGGCTTTTCACTTCTTAATCTTTTGATGTGGTTGAGCAACATGTTTATATACCCATTTTGTTTTGTGATAGATGGCTTTGCTGAATCAAAAATTTTTAAGCTATTTGGAGTGGTAGCGTCTGGAAGACAGGAAGAAGTGGTTCTTTCTAGTAACCACTAAGGGTCCTAGAAATATCTACCGTCTATATAGCCTCAGTCTGAAAATACCTTGAATTCTAAAATTTTTACTTTTAGCTTTTACTACCTCTTTTCATAACCAGGAGCAGTGCACGGTATCATGAAGAGGTTTATTTTCAATAATCCATTTACAGACTTACCACCACAAATGCTATTTCATTTGGTTTTCAGAATGTCAAGGTAAAAAAGGTGCTGCTGAGAGGATTCTATGGAAGCCTGGTACTTGCTTTGCTTTTAAACCCTGGCTAGTAATAATGTTCTTGTCTCTAAGATGTCCATAAATACAAGGTTTGTGGGGAGGATTCATAATTATATCACATTTTTGCACAGAGATGCTGCAGGCCCATTTATAAGTAGGTTTTGCCGTGTGCAGTGTTTAATCTACTCGAATTCATTGATCAAATAGGAAGAAATTACTTTCTCTGTTTCCTTTGAAAAGTGTTCATTGTAGAATCAGTTTAGAGAAATCCCTTTTGCTGATGGTGACATTTTGCAATTTCATTATTTCTAATTATTTCCATTTCCTTCATTTTCTTCTGTACATGGTCTTACTTCTGTCAACAAGAAAAATTGCTTCATAATTTCCACAAGATATTTTCTGCATACAATATTAATTTACATTTCAAAATATTTTACTGTAGATCCTTTTGTCTTCTCATTCTCAGTGTCCTTACTAGGTCAGTGTTAATCAGTTTTTATCATTCACAGATTCTATGAGAAATTAATGCTTTACCAAATTTACAAGGATGGCAAAACTTGATTAATTCTTTTCAATATAGTTATATATATCTCTCTCTCTCAAATCTATATTCATATTCCTGGACTGAAGAATTCTCTGCCTGAAGCAGATACCTGTTCATTAATAACTAAGTTATGGTTAGTCCATTTGGGAACATATGTTGTGATGGTGATTTTTCTAGTTTTCAGGATAATGCTTTCTTCACTGATGTCTCAGTGAAATTTTCTGTCTCTTCACATTAAGCCATTACAGTGATTTGTATTTTCAGATACGGTCAGCAGTGGTGAGCCATCTTGCATTTTATTGTTTCTGAGAACAATCCATTTTCCTTCTCTCAGGTGTTGGATTCAGAGTTGGAGGAGAAACGGGTGGCAGATTTTTTGTGCTCCAGGTGCACTATGGGGATATTAGTGCTTTTAGAGGTATGTATTTTGTAAATTTTTTCTGTAAATTATATTAGTTACAACATCAAAAATATTTCCATTACCTGTACAAAACACTTTTGCTGTTAGTGCCACTCAAAAAGGTAAAGATCAGTAGGCATATCTGTAATAAAAGTTTATATATTAACTTGACTTCTTTATAATCTTTATAAATGTTTGAAAGGTCAACATTTTTGTCTCCAGAAAATACAGACCATATGACTTAAAGTAAAGAAGAAGTGGATTAATAATTTTAAGTGTAGGAAGAAACTTGTTTTTTCTTATGTAATTCAGTGTTTTCTTTAAGAAAGTTGAAGCAAATACCTGTGAACACTCTTAACCTGTTGCCTTACTTAAATAGCTGGTGAGAAAGATGACATACACTGGCCAGTCAGTCACAGTATCTGTGTTTGGAAAAGGTTGTAACTAGTGGAGACAGTATCTCTTTTTTTTTAAGTTGAAACACTCATTTCAAGCGTGGCAATATGCTTACTGTTGTCAGTGAGCATTTCACAGAATCACAGGATGGTTGAGGTTGAAAGGGACCTCTAGAGGTCATCTGGTCCATGCCCCCTGCTCAAGAAGGGCCACCTAAAGCTGGACTATGTCCAGGTGGCTTTTGGATGTCTCCAAGGATGGAGACTCCACAGCCTCTCTGGGCAACCTGTGCCAGTACTTATTCACCTTCACAGTGAAAAAGTGTTTCCAGACATTCAGAGGTAGCAGCTTGTGCTTCAGTCTCTCAACCTTTCCTCAGAGGAAAGATAATCCAGCCCCTTCATCATCTTTGTGTCCCTTCAATGGACTCTCTCCAGTATGTCCATGTTTCTTTTGTACTGGGACGCCCAGCACTGGATGCAGTACTCGAGGTGTGGCCTCACCAGTGCTGAGTAGAGAGGAAGGATCACCTCTCCTGACCTGCTGGCAGTACTTTTGTTGATGCAGCCAAAGATACGATTAGCCTTCTTCGCAGTTCAGCCTGGTGTTCACAAGAATCTCCAAGCCGCTTTCTGTCAAGTTGCTCTCCAGCTGTTGCCTCCAGAATGTACTGGTGGCTGGGGTTGTTCCTCTCTAGGTGCAGGAATTTGCACTTCCTTCTCCTTGTTGAACTTTATGAGGTTGCTGTCATCCCACTTCTCCAGCATGCTGAGGTCCCTCTGGATGGCAGCATGACCCCTGGCATATCAGGCACTTCTCCTAGTCTGGTGTCATCAGTAAACTTGCTGAGAGTACGCTCTGCCTCATCATCTAACTTATTAATGAAGATGTTGAACCGAACTGGACCCAGTATTGACCCCTGAGGTACACTGCTAGTTACCATCCTCCAATTAGACTTTGTACCACTGATCACTACTCTCTGGGCCTGGCCATTCAGCCGATTTTCAATCCACTTTATTGTTTGCTCATCCAGCCCATACTTTATAAGCTTGGATTAATGCAATTTGGATTTCATTAATGCACATTGAGATACTGGTTTTTGTGAGCTTTTTGGGACAAGATAAGATTTTTATTATTATTTATTGTCATGTTTTACTTGGTTCTTCAAACCAGAAATGCCTTGTTCTGATACCTTTGAGATGCATGAGTTCTTACTCTTACTATGTGAATCATGTCCTGTGGAGCTTTTTGGTTAGGCCTCTGTGGCCTTCAAGAACAAGAAGCCTGTGAGTTGTTGTTCTCTTGGAACTCAGCTGCAACACTTTACTGCATAGGATTTAAACGAGAATGTGGAGATCCTCATGGGCTACATGATAATCAAAATGCTGGACTTGAAAGAAGAAAGGTGAAGTAAGCTGAATAATAGCAAAAAAATAAGGGAGGAATATGCATTATCCTAATAGTTTGAGGTATGCCTATGGCTTCTGAATCCTTCTGTGGTACTGTGATAAATGATTTAGTCTCAAACAGGATTCCAATTAAAGTTACAATTTATTAAGTGAATAGAGGCGAGCAAACAGCGCTGGGTGCGCCGGGAGCCTCCGCTCCACCATTACGCACACCCAGCTCTTCCTTAGACTTCTATTTATACTAGTATACACAAAGCATAGGTGGGATTAGCACAAGTATTTCTGAAAGTTGTCTTCATAAAGTCCGTCAGCTGTTTCTTTTTTTTTTTTAAACAATGTAGTATCCAGTGCAGATACCGGCTTCTTTGCATTTCTTTAAGACGCATTCCTTTCTTAATCCACAAGGTTGATCTGTTTCCATCCTCTTCAACCACCCACCAGGTGCACACCGGACTTCCCCATCCTCTTTTGTCTCTCAGTACAGCTCGTTGGGTCCTATTTACAAATCAGTTCAATACATTCCATTCATGACTACAGGTGTAAGATATCTACAGACATTGTCTCAAGCAGGGCACAGGCCAGCGCTCTCAACAGAATATCCTATTATCCACACAAATCCTATATTTATACAAACTAAAGGTCCCTTGTTTTTATGTTTAGCAACAAAAAACGGTTTAAGCTGTTATATTACAAGATCCAGGAGTTGTATATATTAACCACTCTTTTTTTACAAGGGCATGTAAGACAGAAGGTCATGCTTCATCATGTGGCCCCAGCATTGTTTCATATTGACATGAATCAGATGCATACATCTCACAGGTACCATGGTAAATGAGGTTGTACTTGGTTTTGAACAGAGAAGTTACCCTGTAGCTGTTGGCTTCCCAGTGCCATGCAGTCTCTCCTCTGTATGCCTCTGGCAAGGTGCCCTGGTTCGGCCAGGACAGGGTTAATTTTCAACAGCTAGGGGGTGCCACACCGGAGCTATTCCATGCCATTCTGAGTCATGCCCCCAGGGCCAGTGTAGGTTCCTAGATTTGTGAGAGGCTGGGTGAGGGGTTCACTCAGGCCGATCTGCGAGTCTGTGCGCTCAGTGTCTCTTGCTGTGTACCTATTTTTCTCACTGTTGTCATTGCTTTTGTTGTTCTGATTATTTCTTGTGTGCTATCGTATTAAATCCTCCTTATCTCAACCCAAAAAGACATTTTTAACTCCTTTTGCCAAGGTCGGGGGGGAGGGCGGGCAGCGACAGCGGCCATGTAGTTCAGGTCCCAGCAGGGACTAAACCACCACACAAAGTTTGGGCAATACTCATCTAGAATTTTCAGCATCATTGTCTAAAGCAGAGGGTATGATTTATACCATGGCGTGAAGATACAGTGTAGCATAATGGCAATGATGGTAACTGAGGAGGAGGAGAAAGCAATAAATTAAGTGTGCAGGCACTATTTACATAAAACACATATGCAAATGTACACAACTGAAATGGAAATAATTTCTTTTCATGAGACAATTCAAATGAACCTGATGCACAGATTAACCCAATAAGACTCACAGCTGAGTTTATCGATCAGGTATTCTTTATTACAGTGCCGGGTGGGTAGGGGATCTCTCCACCAAATACCCACACCTTGCACTACAAGCGGTTGGTTCTTATAGACAGAGTACATACACATACATTAGGCTTTCCTAGAAGGGGCTGTGCTTTCCCCACCAGTGTACTTTTGGCTCCTGTTGGATTTGGCAACCCCAGGGGTTCCAGCCAGTTAGCATCTTGTGCAGACACCTATCTCCCTTATCTTCGAGGCCATTCCGCTCCCCTGTGATTTGCCTGTTCCTTTGTCTCTCAGCACAGCTGGGGTGGGGGTATACTCTGTAGCCCTATTTACATTTCCATACAGATCAATTCAACACATTTCCATCTGTCAAGTCCCCCCTTTTCTACATACTAAGTGAATTCTTTCACTTTATAGAATGTCACCATCACTCAGGGTTCACTTAAAATATTTTCCTGTCTTTACCTGATGTTTAATTCTATTACACCTCCAAGTTTCATACTCGTTCATATTCCTTTTACAACACCAAAATTCACATTGTATTAGTAAGCAAGTTAAGACTATAAAGATTAACAACAATATTATTATTACAAAAAGCTTCCTTAACCATGTTAGATTTGGTAAGCAGGAGGTCAATCCGTGCCAGACTTAATACCAGTCCCTGGAACATTGTTACCACCTCTGCAGTTTCAATCTTATCCACTGTGCAGTAGGCACTAACGCTTTCTTGACCCGACTATGGTGGATTCACGCAGACCATTCTTTGACCTTAATTGCAGTGAAGGTAGAGAGTAGTACGTGGAATGGTCCTTTCCACGTCTCCTCCAACAGGTCACCTGAAAAATGTTTAATATATACCCTGTCCCCACGTTTAAAAGGGTGAATTGGGTGATCCAACCCTTTTACCCTAGTGCTTAGAAGATGTTTGTTGATCTGTTCCAATTGTTTACCCAGGGCTATTACATATTGTTGTAAATACTGGCTTCCTACCTGGACCAAATCTTCCCCTTGGTACCGTGTTTGGTAAGGCCTCCCATATAGTATCTCAAAAAGGCTTAACCCTTCCCTTGCCCTAGGTCTCATTCTAATTCTGAGCAAAGCTAAAGGCAATGCCTGAAACCAGTACATATTGGTCTCCTGGCAAAGTCTGGCAATCTGTTGTTTTATCAAATGATTCATCTTTTCCACTTGACCGCTAGCTTGTGGTCTGTTAGGGGTATGCAGCTGCCAATCAATTCTTAGAGCTTTGCTAACCTGTTGCACCAGTTCTGCAGTAAAGTGCATTCCCCTATCTGATGATATCACTGAAGGTCTTCCAAATCTAGGTATAATTTCATTCAGCAGTACTTTGCATACCTCTTTTGCCTTATTTGTTCTGCAGTGGAATGCCTCTGGCCATCCAGAAAAGGTATCTGTTAACACCAAAAGGTACCTGAACCCCCATTTTCTTGGGACTTCAGAAAAGTCAATCTGCCATTCTTCTCCAGGACTGTTCCCTTTTCGTATTGTGCCTATTTGTGATTTAATCCCAGTTTGTGGACTGTTCCTGAGTCGTAAAATACATTGCTCTACTATTCGTCGAATGGTAGTGCACGAACTGTGCCCTGTCCATTTCCCACTCATATATTGATACAGCGCCTCAGCTCCCCACTGTGTTTTGTTATGTTCCTCTAGTATTACTTAGTACAAAATTTTAGATGGAATTATTATCCTCCCATCCCCTGCTTGCACCAATCCTGTAGATAACATTTTTCCTCCCAGATCCTGGATCAACTGTTCATCAATTTTAGAATAACCTATTGTATCACCCTCTGCCCTCTTCAAAGCCTGGTTCTCTGTTCCAGGTACCAGTGTTAAAATTTGTCCTTCAGATGCCTTCTCTGCTACCCTCCTGGCTTTGAGATCTGCCAGTCTGTTTCCGGTCTCCCCATCAGTATCTCCTTTCTGGTGTCCTTTGCAATGCATTATTGTGACTGCTGAAGGCGAGCTTACTGTTTGAAGCAGTCTTAGTACTTCCTTTGCATATTTAATCTGCTTTCCTTGGGAAGTCATCTTTCTTTCCAAATTGCCCCATGTGCACGTACTACCCCGAAGGCATATTTTGAGTCTGTCCAAATATTGACCCTTTTGCTTTCTGCCAGCTCCAGGGCTCTTGTCGGAGCTATAATTTCTGCCTTTGATTACCTTATCTGTGGTGGTTACTGAGTATCCAGCAAGACAGGTTCCTCGGCAAACAAAGCTGCTACCGTCCACATACCAGTTTTCAGCATCGTTCAGGGGCACCTCTTTCAGGTGTGGTCTGCTGGAGTATACTGTTTCCATTGTTTCGATGCAGTTGTGGACAGGCTGGTCAGGGGTGGAGCCGCTAAGGAAGGAGGCTGGGTTGACAATGTTAGTGACTTCAATTGCCATATCATCTGATTCTATCAGAATAGCTTGATACTTCGGGAATCTTGATGGAGAGAGCCAATGGTTACCCTTCTGCTGGAGTACTGCGGACACTGTGTGTGAAACTAGAACAGTTATCTTCTGGCCCATGGTAAACTTTCAGGCTTCTTGTATGTTCAGAATAACTGCTGCCACTGCCCTTAGGCATCCCGGCCACCCCTTGCTTACTTCATCCAATTGTTTGGAGAAGTATGCCACTGCTCTCTTGTATGTTCCCAGACGTTGGGCGAGCACCCCCAGTGCTATGCCCTGTTTTTCATGGGAGAACAACCAAAAAGGTTTAGTTATATCAGGCAGTCCTAAGGCTGGGGTACACACCAACTCCTCCTTTAGATTCTCAAATGCTTTGCGGGTCTCAGGAGTCCAGGTTAGTTTAGCAGAGTTATTCTTTGTTAATTCATATAGTGATCTGGCCAGGGTCCCATAGTTGTAGATCCAAAGCGGACACCAACCTGTCATTCCAAGGAATGTTCAGAGTTCTTTTACCATCATTGGCAATGGGGTGTGACAGATGGCTTCTTTGCAGTCTGGTCCCAGGTCCCTCTGTCCTCCAGATATTTCATATCCTAGATAAGTGACTTGTTGTGGTATCATCTGAGCTTTCTGTTGGGAAACTTGATATGCAGTTAATCCAAGAAAATTTAGCAAACTGATTGTCCACACATTTCTCCTTTTCAGTAGTTATTAATAAATCATCCACATACTCTAGCAGATTCCCCTCCTCTGATGGGGGCTCCCAGATCTCAAAATCCCGAGCCAGTTGATTCCCAGATCCAAATATTGTGGGGCTATTTTTGAATCCTTGTGGCAATACAGTCCATGTAATCTGGGTTTTTCGCCTCGTGCTGGGATTTTCCCATTCGAAGGCAAGGAGTTTCTGACTCTCTTCTGCCACTGGCAGACAGAAAAAGGCATCCTTCAGATCCAGCACTGTGAACTATACCTGCTCAGTCCTTAGCTTTGATAAGAGGGTATATGGATTTGCCACTACAGGGTGTAAGTCCTTGGTAATTCTGTTACTGGCCCTCAAATCCTGGACTACATGATATGACCCATCAGCCTTTTTTAACAGGCAGGATGGGTGTATTATATTCTGATTCACATTCTATGAATAGCCCATATTCAAGGAACTTATTTATTGTCTCTTCCATTCCTCTCCTATCTTCTAATTTTAAGGGATACTGCTTTAAACAGACTTTCGAGGCATTCTCTTTTAATTCAATTTTTGTGGGGATTGCATTTTCCACCTTCCTGGGTACCCTAGTGGTCCAAACCCCTAGAAAAACCTGGTTCAGAATTTTGGTTATCCAGGGGGTTCTCTTCAAGTTAATTTTAGGGCTTACCAAAGACAAGCTCATTAATTCTATGAGTCTGTCACTTTTTACTCTCATTTCTCTTTTCCCTTGTTTGAAAGAGATGTCTGTGTCCAATTTTTCTAATAAATTCCTTCCTAGTAGAGGTTTTGGAGAGTTTGGCAGATACAAGAATTGATGTACTCCGGCCAGTTTTCCCAGTTCAAATCTTAAAGGCTTCAGGAAAAATGCCTTTTCTGTGTAGCCAGTGGCCCCTACTATGTTTACAAATTCTTCATCTTTGGGAATTAACTTCTGATTTAAAACTGAAAAGAGTGCTCCCATGTCTACCAAAAACTGCAGCTCCTTCTCTCCTTCATTCCCTAGCTTTATTTTAACCAGTGGATCCTCTAAGGTAAATGCCCCAGGTCCCCATCAGTCCTGATCTATTGAGGCTGTTGACTGCTGTGCTCTCCCTTGCTTCTGTGGACACTCGTTTTTCCAATGTCCTTCCTTCTTACAGTATCCACACTGATTTATGCCTAAAGTGCCTCTAAATCCTCCCCAGTCTCCACGGCCATTTCCCCTGTCTCAGTTCCCAAACCCTCCTCTGCCTGTTTGCTGAAGGGAAGGGAACTTTTACCAAGGCTGGTTCCTCCGGCCCCAAGGCTTGCCTTAAAGGGGCAACCGTTTTAGGCTTTTCCTCACCAGACTCTTCCCCCCCTGGTTTTACTACGAGTTCAGCCTCCAGCTAATGAACTTTCCCCCACTTCCCCCTCTTCTCCTATCTCAGATAGAGGCAGTGGTGCGAATAGCCCGGCTGCTCAGGCTGTATTTCCTCATCTTCCTTTTCCTTGGTGTATTTTAAGTATCTTTGTCCTATGCTGCACACCGCGCAGCACCTTCTAAAGCTAACACAAAAGAATCCTGTGGTGTCAAATTGACCCCACAGTCCCTCTGCCACTCAGGATTTCTTATGGTGAAAAACATGTCAGCATACATTGCTTCATCCCATTTCTTTTCCCTTCTTAGGGAAAGCATCAGTTGTAAGAGAGTATCATATTCTATGGTCCCATTAAAAGGCTATTTTTCTCCATTATCAAATACATAAATGGGACACCATTGGTTACAATATTTTATCAGGGTCTTCTTGTCTACCACACACCTAGTGGGCCCCCAGTTTCCTTCCAGCGTGCTAATATGCATCCAAGGGGGCTCTTCTTTAAAATTCTCCCACTCGGTGAAGACCCCATTTTCAACACTGAATTAGAAAACCCTTCTTATCTTTCCAATTGATTTTTTTTTCCTCTTTTTTTAAAAAATTGTTTTAAAATTATTTTTTTTCAAAACTTATTGGGCCCCTGCAGCGCTAAGACCCCTGGGAACCCTCATCGTCTAGGTCGATTTTTATGAAGTTATCACAATTAGGACAGGTTGTGTCCTTTTGACAGCTTCATCTGTTGATTCACAGACATACATTTGGGTCGAGCTTCCAGTCACTTTGTCCGTCTCTGGCCACACCCCTCGCGGGATTACAGAACTGCGGATCAGGACTCTGCACTCGCTTCGCAGTAATGCTGCGTCTCCGTCACTCAAGTATTCAAACTTCAATGATCAATTTTTACACTACCACACAAGAAGCTCCTTTACACCATTTACACAAAAGACACAAAAATACTTGCAGTTATCACGACAACAATTATGACACTAAGCGGACAAAAATCCGGTTTCATACGTGCTGATGGATGGAAATGTAAATAGGGCTACAGAGTATACCCCCACCCCAGCTGTGCTGAGAGACAAAGGAACAGGCAAATCACAGGGGAGCGGAATGGCCTCGAAGATAAGGGAGATAGGTGTCTGCACAAGATGCTAACTGGCTGGAACCCCTGGGGTTGCCAAATCCAACAGGAGCCAAAAGTACACTGGTGGGGAAAGCACAGCCCCTTCTAGGAAAGCCTAATGTATGTGTATGTACTCTGTCTATAAGAACCAACCGCTTGTAGTGCAAGGTGTGGGTATTTGGCGGAAAGATCCCCTGTCTACCCGGCACTGTAATAAAGAATACCTGCTTGATAAACTCATCTGTGAGTCTTAATGGGTTAATCCATGCATCAGTGCAATGAATGAGTTCCAGTTAGCATGGTCAAATATCAGTGCCGGTGGTCGATGTACCCATTGAAACCCATGCCAACCCAATGCCCAGTGCAAGCACTGAGTGAATTACAGAACCAGTGTACATTCCAGATCAAGTGGCGTGTCCCACGTAGGACATCTCCTACGCTTTACGGGCACCTTTCCAGAGGGTATACCTAAACCAGAAAAACAGAACCAGAAAGAATACCTTTACTGTAGATGGTCCTTGTCTGTCCCTGCAGTGAGCCAGATGAGTCAGGGAGTCCCTCTGAGAAAAATCCCGGGGCGCGCCTAGGGTGTCCCTGTACTCAGAGTCTCCTGCAGCCAGACAGAGATCGTCCCATCTGGGGTGCCAAAACTGATGCACGGATTAACCCGATAAGACTCACAGCTGAGTTTATCAATCAGGTATTCTTTATTACAGTGCTGGGTGGGTAGGGGATCTCTCCACCAAATACCCACACTACAAGCAGTTGGTTATTATAGACAGAGCACATACATATACATTAGGCTTTCCTAGAAGGGGCTGTGCTTTCCCCACCAGTGTACTTTTGGCTCCTGTTGGATTTGGCAACCCCAGGGGTTCCAGCCAGTTAGCATCTTGTGCAGACACCTATCTCCCTTATCTTCGAGGCCATTCCGCTCCCCTGTGATTTGCCTGTTCCTTTGTCTCTCAGCACAGCTGGGGTGGGGGTATACTCTGTAGCCCTATTTACATTTCCATACAGATCAATTCAGCACATTTCCATCTATCAAACCCATGCAGCCCATGAGATTCTTTGCCTGCTAAAATAATAATAATTAAAGTTACAGACCTCTAAAGAGAGCATGTTGAGAGCCTGTTCTTTGTTATTGCCTGGGGACAGTGAGAGTTCTCGCTGATCATATCCACTCTTAAGTATAATTTATGTCTATGGAGTTATTAAAAAAAAAGTGAGGACTTCTGAGAACAGGAACCTCCATTGAACATTAGTTGAGGAGGTGTTTGGAAATTTTAATTAGTAAATTAACTTGGTAGTCAAAGCTTCTACTCAAAAAATCCACTTGCTTACTTAAACTTCAGTGAAATAAGTTATCATTTGAAATTATGTCTTAATTTTACACCAGAACCCCCCATGCAGCAGAATTCCTTTTTTTTTTTTGCCTATAATATCTGTACAGGACTTAGAATAATCGATGTCATAGATATAAGCCTGCAAAGTTATAAAAGTTTAAGAAGTGTGAACTGGTAGGACTATAATTTAGGAGGTGATTATTAGTACCACGTACTGTATTAACAGTTAAAAATGTGTGACAGAATGTCCTGTATTGTATTTCAGTGCCTGTTACCTGGAAGTCTGATATGTTGCTTTTAAAGTGATGAAGAATCTATATTTTCTGCCATTTTTGTAAGAAAAACTTGTTTAATGTAGTCTACGTGTGAAAATTCCAGTAGAGAATAATATAATTTAAATCTCATAATAATTAAAATGTCCTAAACCTTGATTTTGGTGTTCGAGGATATTCAATGCATAACCTTAAACTAGTCTTACAGGTATTTTTAAACTTCAGGAATTACCTAAAGGGAGCTTTTTTGTGCGAATGAGATGGCTCTTTATAACTGTGGCTTGTCAAAGTGTAAGAATATAGTCATTACAGTTTATATATAAGCATATGCAGTTGTTGCATTTCAGAACAGAGGACAAGTGATGAAATATACTGTTAACTTGTTATGCTTTCAGTAGCACAAAAAGGATTCAGAAGCACTGTTCAGATTGTAATTTCCTGACTTAAAACTCATTGCAAATATAAAGTGTTTGGCTTGAGGTAGTAATTATTTTTGTATTAGCACCCAATTCTTAATCATATCCATATTTGTGGGAAAAAATGTGGTTGCTCCTCGTTGACGCGGAGGTTAGAATCATAGAATGTATTGGTTTAGAAGAGACCTCCAAAGGTCATCTAGTCCAACCCCTCTACAATAAGCAGGGACATCTCTAACTAGGTCAGGTTGCTCAGAACCCCATCAAGCCTGACCTTGAATGTCTCCAGGTATGGAGCCTCCACCACCTCTCTGGAAAACCATATTAAAGAATGTTTCCTAATGTCTAATGTAAATCTACCCTTTTCTAGCTTAAAGCCATTAGCCCTTGTCCTGTCACTACAAACCCTTGTGAACAGATCCTCCCCCGCCTTCCTATAGGCCCCTTTCAGGTATTGGAAGGTTGCTGTAAGGACCTCCCGAAGCCTTCACTTCTTCAGGCTGAACAACCCCAACTCTGTCAGCCTGTCTTCATAGGAGAGGTGCTGCAGCCCTCTGATCATTTTTGTGGCTCACCTCCGGACATGCTCCAACAGATCCACATCCTTCTTGTGCTGGGGGTTCCAGAACTGGACGCAGTACTCCAGGTGAGGTCTCACCAGTGCCAAGTAGAGGGGCAGAATTATCTCTCTTGATCTGCTGGCCACAGTTCTTTTGATGCAGCCTAGGATGCAAATGGCCTTCTGGGCTGCAATTGCACATTGTTGGCTCTTGTTGAACTTTTCATCCACTAGTACCCACAAGTCTTTTTCCACAGGGCTGCTCTCTAGCATGTCCTCTCCCAGCCAATATTGATAACAGTGGTTGCCCCAGTTGAGAGCACCCTCAGTAGTTTGCATATGACACCAAGTTAGGTGGAAGTGTTGATCTGCTTAAGGGTAGGAAGACTCTTCAGAGGGACTTGGGCAGGCTGTACCGATGGGCTCAGGCCAATTGTATGGGCTTCAACAAGGCCAGGTGCTGAGTCCTGCACTTGGGCCACAACAAAGCTATGTGCAAAGCTATAGACTTGGGGAGGAGTGACTCGAAATCTGCTGGGTAGAAAGGGACCTGGGAGTATTGATCAACAGCTGGCTGAGTATGAGCCAGCAGTGTGCCCGGGGGGCCAAGAAGGCCCATAACACCCTGGCTTGTATCAGGTATAGTGTAGCCAGCAGGACTAGAGAAGTAGTTGTCCCACTGTACTCCGCACTGGTGAGGCTGCAGCTTGAGTACTGTCTTCAGTTCTGGGCACAGCAGTATAGAGAGACATTGAGGTGCTGGAGCGGGTCCAGAGGAAAGCAACAAATCTGGTGAAGGGTCTCAGCAATTAAGTCTTATGAGGAGCGGCTGAGGGGCTTGGGCTTGTTTAGTCTGAAGAAAAGGAGGCTGAGGGGAGACCTTATTGCTCTCTACAACTACCTGAAAGGAGGTTGTAGGGAGGTGGGTATTGGTCTCTTCTCAAAAGTTAGGACTGATAGGACAAGAGGAAATGGCATCAAGTTACATCAGGGGAGGTTTGGATTAGACAGGAGGAAAAACTGCACCTAAAGGGTTATCAAAGATTGGAACAGTCTGCCCAGGGAAGTGGTTGTATCGCCATCGCTGGATGTATTTAAAAGCTATCTAGATAGGGTGCTTAAGGCTATGGTGTGGAAGTGGGCCTGGTACACATGACAGTTGAACTTGATGATCTTAAAGGTCTTTTCCAACCATGGTGATTCTGTAAATCATGAAGAGTGGGCTGGTGAGCACATCTGCCAACTCCTTCAATACTCTTGGATATAACCCATCCAGCCCCCTAGACTTGTATATGTCTAGATGGTGCAGCAGCACCATTCCAGAAATTGAAACTAACCATTTCCTCTTGGGTTATGAAGCCCTTCTCCCGCTCCCCATCCCAGTGTTTCAGCTCAAGGGGCTGGCTACCAGGAGAACTAGTCTTGCTATTAAAGACTGAGGCAAAGAAGGCATTCAGTACCTCAGCCTTTTCCTCATCCCTAGTCACTGTGTTTCCCTCCGCATCCAGTACAGGATGAAGATTCTCCTGAGTCCTTCTTTTGTTGTTAGTGTATCTACAGAAACATTTTTTACTGTCTTTTACAGCAATAGGGAGATTGAGTGCTAGTTGAGCTTTGGCACTTCTGAGTTTCTCCCTGCATAGCTACACTGTGTCTTTGTAGTCCTCCTGAGTGGCCTATCCCCTCTTTAAAAGGTGATAAACCCTGCTTTTGTTCATGACTTCCAGACAAAGCTCTCTATTCAACCAGGCTGGTCTTCTTCCCTTCCTGCTCCTCTTTTAGTATATGGGGGTGGCCTGTTCCTGTACCTTTTAAGATTTCCTTCTTGAAGAGTGCCCAGCCTTCCTGGACTTCTTTGTCCTTTTGATGCATGGAAATGAGCTCAAAAACTCGCATAGAGTTTATGAGGAGGTATGTTTATTTGCTGACGGGTGCATGGGGGCTAGTGCCTCCAAAAAACATGCACACCAACGCAGTCTTTCGTCTGCCTTATAAAGAATAAAACGTTACATATTCATTAAGTTGCTCAATACGCCTATACATATGCATAACCTTTCCCCACTTCATATGGAAATTAGATCTCCTCCCCCTGCGCCTGCGCAGTGTGCTGTGGTGGTGGTCTTCTGGTGGTCAACCCGCCATCTTGTGTTGAAGTCAATACTCTACCTCGGTCTTGCATTTTTCACCTCCCGGTTCTGCGCAGTCTCTGTGGGGCTCTGGTTTATCTCTAAACCACATAACCAGTTTGACTCAGTCTTCTTCCTCATCTCATTCAGGTGTTTTGTTCTTCTTAATCCTTAAAACAATTGGTTCCCCTGTATCTAAATTGGTTCCCCTGTGTCTATTTTGCAGTGCTTGCTTTATTAGTTTAATTCAATAGCACTGTGGTTTAAAATTTACACTGCTTTGTTTCACTAAACTAACTAAATAGCATTGTGGTTAATTTTTTTCTTTTTAAAAAAATCCCACAGCTATGTGTCTCCTTTCACTTTAGGGAAGCCTTCCAAGGGACCCTGCCAATCAGTCTCCTGAAGAGACCAAAGTCTGCCCTACAGAAGTCCAAGGTGGTAGTTCTGCATGGCAGAATGGAAGTTCAAGGTGGCAGTAACAAATTCTGTTACTGTTACATAACAAGTAAAAAGTTGTCAGTAATTTGTCTGACTTTTTAATATATTAATAAAGGTTTAGAGTTCAGACTCAAATAAAAGTAAATCTAGCCATCTTTAGCTCGATAAAAGCACCCGGTCATTTGTTAAAAAATTTATACTGGACTAGGATCAACAATTGTTTTTTTTCTACTTGGAAAATAACTTGTGAAAATGAGTGAAAGATCAGCAGGAGCAAGCAGCTTGACTCTCCTGAAAAAAATCCAGTTAGTGTTCTTTTATGTATCAAATGTTAGGTATCAATGCTGAATGCAGCATATTGAATTTGTCACTTTCTTTACCAAGAATTCAAGTTCATTTTTGTTGTGCATGTCTTTTTCTTTTTAAATATAACTTCTACAAAATTACTTCCCAGTGGGCATTAGCTTTGGAATTGCCTTGCTCAGAGGTTGTGCTCTGGCTTCAAGCCTGCTTCTTATGTTTAATGAGGCAAAGCCAATTGTGAGACCATATGTGGAGATTCTGGTACAAAGTGCTGACTTTGAAGCAACAAGAAGTTTGGAGCATCATAAAAAGCATAATTCTGTTACAATGAAAGTTTTTAAGTATACTAGTAGCCATGTATGAGTGCTATATTGTTCCTATTAAATATTAGAAATAGAGCAATGAAGAAGCTGAAAAAACAGTTTGAACAATGTGCTTTATA
Source organism: Eurystomus glaucurus suahelicus (assembly GCA_032159205.1). Taxonomy (NCBI): domain Eukaryota; kingdom Metazoa; phylum Chordata; class Aves; order Coraciiformes; family Coraciidae; genus Eurystomus; species Eurystomus glaucurus. The sequence goes on from JAVFHW010070454.1 coordinate 65,397, forward strand.
ATTTGTAATCCGTGTTCCCAGAGTGCAAAGCAAAGAGGTTTTGAAAAGTGTTTACTTCCCTGAGTGAAAAACCACAGAATTTTAACTATCTAGGAAGCCTGAGAAGTCTGAACTTCTATGGCAGATACATGTAACTAAAGAGTTCAGGATTGTAGATGTGAACAGACAGACTGGCAGGAAGCCTGTCAGATTTGCATTGGAAATTTTATTAAAGTGAGCCTGCAGAAAGAAAGCATTTCTACTTAGGATAATTTGGCTCAGTTATGAGTGTTTCATTTGACAAACTGGAAGTATTCCTAGTATTTATTTCTCCTAGAAAATATGTTTAACATAAGTGATTCTTTGTAACTAATGTAAGCATTTATTGGCAGTTAAACTTAGAATTACCGTTACAGATTTGTCATGTACAATTTTTAAAAACAATGTATTTAGAATATGAAGCTGGTGTTAGGCTTCAACATGTACCGTTCATTCTGTTTGACATAGGTAAACAAAAGCAGAAAATATTTAATGACAGTGTTATATTTGCACACCACACAGAAGGCAGTTATAAACACACCTTCTAGTTTCGAGTTGGAAACTCTGCATGTACAATTGGCTTTTTTGAACCTGTTTCTGAGATAAATTTTAAAAAAAATGCATTTTCCAGGCTTTGCCACGTGCCAAATAGTAACTCCTTTGTCCTAGAACAATGCACGTTTGCTGATGAGCTGAAACCAAGAAATCAAAAGTCATTAGTTAAGCTGGAATGGCAGACTGGAAGGAAGACTAAAATTTTGTACATTTGGTTTGTTCATTGTTTAGGGATATTTTTGCTTAGGTCACACAGTGAAGCCTGGCAAGAGATTGCACTGGAAACTGGCGTGGCCTTACTGCAACCTGTGAGAGGGTTCAACAGTTTTGAGTGTTTCAAGGAGGTGAGCTGTAGGGAAAGAGAAGCAAGGAAACAGCGTTTCCAACATATATCTGTGATTGCTAGAAAAAAATTTTAACTCAGTCATGGCTAAATATAACCACAGACAAAATTATAACACACTCTAGGAATTTCCTAGAAGTCTAAACCAGTGTATCTATCCATTATTTTGCTCTTGACACAGCGCTGCAGATCAGATTCTTGTGCTAGAGCTTGTTTTATGTTTCTCCTTATCTGGTTAATATGAATGTCTTATATAGTAGCAATAATAACTTTCCCACTGTTTTCAGTTTATTTTGAGATTACCCAATTTAGATGAAAATAGTACATGAAATTTTTTTCACTACTCTGAAAATTTAAATAGTGTGAAAACACTTTAATATTGGCAGACTGAATATTAGAGTTGTTTCCCTCCTCCCACCATGCTGTTTTTTGAAAGAGATGCTACAGCATAGCAAGGGATAGATTTTTCAAACATGACTCATGTTTGGCTATGACAGGTTTTGTTTTATTGCTTTGCAATAGTTTTTCAGCAGTATTTAAAATGCAGGATGATGATATTATCAACTGCAAATTGCAAAACTGAGAGACAAAAAACTATTGATTGCATTTTAATTTTTTAAATTTTCTAACTTTAATAAAGTAAAATGTTCTGAGGGGAAGCAGGCATTTCCCAACTTCAGTTAAAATTATGTAGTGCAAACTTTTCTAACAATGTTGAACTTAGTAAAGCTAAGTTCTGCAGCATCACCTGTGTTACATGAGTAGCCAAAATTTCTCATGAGGCTTATGTGTTCTTTTGCATATACAGTACTTTCCTTTTTGTTGTTGCTTGTAGAGGCGCAATTGTGATTTACTGATTCAGATTTTTAAATACAGAAGTGTTTGGTGGCACACACAGAGCTGGAGAAACTATGAATTCTCAGATGCCACGATAGTGAGCTCTATGAGAACCTAGTGAAATTGGGTAAAATTTACCACTTAGTGAAATGGTGGCAAAAACCAAAGTGAATACTACTGCTTAATAATGAAATGTGGTGTGAGTAAAATAGCTAATGTTTGAAAAACTAAACTGATAATTTTTAATCTTTTTTTAAAGTCTCCCTGTTTCGTCCCACACTAGTCATGATCCTTTCTTCTATGCAAGCTCACTGCTTTTTCCGGTTCAGAAGCTAGCTATTGATGGGAGGAAAACTTCTCCCAAGTTACCACTTGTCAGCAGATCCATAGATGTCTGTTCTCTTTCTTACCTGAATCATATACTGTTAGAGGGGTTTTTTTCAGCATTTTTCTGTTTGCTTGCTTTGGAGGTATATCCATCTTCTAACCAGAGCTATTTTTGGTATAAACATAAGTAAATATTCCTGGAAAAGAATGAAGATTGAGCATTGATCACCATCTAAAATTGAGCAGCTATGAAGACAACAGTACCTTAAAATGTCAAATACATTAGATACTGCTGCTACAGTATATTAACAAATGAAAGAACTATTTTTAATGCCCTTCTAGGATATCCAGTGTTAAACAGAACTGCTGTCTCTAGTGGTACCTCAAGTTCACCTGTTGAGTCTGTTACAAGGATTTCTGGCTGCTTCCTCAATGCCTAAAATAGTTGCTTTTCCACAAATCTTTCCTATTTCTCACCTGTGTCAAAGTACAAATTTGTTTCAAGGAGAACAACTTTTTCTGCTATTGTAAAAATTTCACTGTTTCATCTCGCAGAGGTTAGTTCGTAAAAATCTGCAGTTTCTAGTACCAAAAAGGCAGTTGGTTTTCCATCCACCAGCATTTTGCTCTGTATTTCAATTTTGCTTCAAATGCACCACTGTGATGTTTAGGTTTGTGCAAATTTGAGTAATGTTGCCACAAAGTTTTATTGCAAACAATAAGATTTAAACTTTTTTAATCTTCTGATATTTTTTATACATCAGAAGAGTGTTATTAATGTGGAATAATTTTTGCATGGATTCAGTTGTTAATGATTAAACTGTTCTGTGATTTGTACAGATAAACACAAGGACTGCTCTGGTGTAACTTTACATCTGACACATCAAAAGTAAGTATCTTTAAAACTACTTACATATTATTTTTTTCATGAGAATGAAAGCCATGGAAATCTCTCCTTTAGATTGCTTTGAAAACATGTGAAATAAAAATAACATACTTCACAATATTAAGAATTTTGAAGCCATGTGTCATCTGTTGGCAAAAATTTTCATTACTGCTAAGGAACTTGATGAAACAGTGCTTATCAGTACTGAGTTAATCCTGTTTAAGAGCTTCATATTTAGAAATCTGAGACAAGGGTAGCAGTTATGTAGATTATAATTTTGTCCTATTTCACGTATTTTGTGAACGATGTGAAAAAAAAAAAAATTGCAGCTCAGTGTGTAAAAAGGAAGGAAAGGGAAGTGTGTTGCGAAAACGGGGGAATAAGTCCAGTGTTGTGAGGCCGACACCGAATATGCGACAGACACAAATTGGGGAAGCAAATAATAACCATTTATTTACAGCAGCATTTACAGGTTCTTTTGGATTGCCGGTGATAAATTAAGAGCTACAAGTACACTAAGGTTAACTGGTATTATAACAACAACACACTAAAACCGACACACACACTAACAACAACAACTTGCCTGCTGTAAGCCTGGCCACCTGGCTGATAGACAAGCCCGTCAAACAGAAATACACTGTAGCACAAGACAGTACGGTTGCGACACAAAGATAAAGGGAAAACAAAACAAGAATACACTCAGGGAAGCACAGAAATGCACCTGAGGAGAAATGTGAAATACACCCGGGGAAGGAAAAGAATATCACTCAGCGTGAGCTGGGGTAAATAATGTTACCCACAAGGTGTCCCGAGTGGGGGGGATGGAGAGGGCAAATTTGTAAATCCGTCCAGTCATCGGTATGGTTCCGAGTCCTGTCCTGATTTTTGGGCCGCGATTGGGGTGATATTTATACTCAAATTTCCACATTGCATCACCAGGGTATACGTGCGGGTGGGGATGACTATAGACAATCGTATCGCTTATGTTAATGTCACAAAGTCCATTAATTCACACCTGCATGGGTGGAGGTAATGGCTCCTTTGTTTCAGGGCAGAAAAATGGGGGACTGGGACCACGGGGCTTCCACCTCGTTTCAGACTCCTCCAGGCATCCAGATAACTCTAGATATCAATCTAGTGATGGTTGCCACCTTGTCCAGTGCTTGCCACCTCGTCCGGTGCTGAGTTTCATGCTTCCAGGCATGCAGCTACATGGTGTATGTGACTTGGACGTTTGTGATTATCATAGAATCATAGAATCATAGAATCATAGAATGGCCTAGGTTGGAAGGGACCTTAGAGATCATTTAATCCAACCTCCCTGTCATGGGCAGGGATGCCTCAACTAGATCAGGCTACTCAAGGCTCTGTCCAACCTGGCCTTGAACACCTCCAGGGAGGGGGCAGCCACAACATCTCTGGGCAATTTATTCCAAAGTCTTGCCACCCTCATACTGAAGAATTTCTTCCTAAGATCTAATCTAAATCT
>JAVFHW010070455.1:0-10228 GCA_032159205.1 Eurystomus glaucurus suahelicus
GGGGGGATAAATCCGGGTGTGTTTTTTGTTTTTTGTTTTTTTTTAACTAAATTTAAAGCTGCTGAAAGACAGGCCAGGTCTTGGGACTGCACTGTGGTAGCCAAGTTGAAAGACTCCCAAATTCTGAAAGATTAGCTGACTTCCTGAATGATGTGATTTGCCCTTACTGCAGCGTTGGACATGTTGGATGGGGACAGAGTGAAATGTCACGGCAGCATCTCTGAATTCCCTCACCCCAGGCTGTGTTTGCACATGGTTTGCACGACACTCGTGCTGTGTCTTGCAGTTTCTGCTTGACTGAGTCAACCAGCATGTCTATGAGGTAGAGAAGGGGATGAGGGGATGACCTGACAGTCAGATGGGCAGCCCTGGACACGAGAGGTTCCTGGCTCCCTCGGGGCTCTCCGCATACCTAGCTTTGGTAGAGCTGCCTGGGTCAGACTGCTCTGCTTACAGTTCAGTTGCTTCTCTAAAAGATAATCACACGTAGCATGTTGCAGACCTCATGGAACTACAATAAAACAGCATCTTTGGATTCCTCCCAAAGTTTGCACGTATTGGTTGCCGGCGTCCTTGGAAACCAGCTGAGAGTGAGGATGCTTGGTGTGCTTAATGAGCTGGACTAGGCCTCAGATGCTTTGTGTGACCTTGGTCAAGGCACTTATCTCTCTCTTCAGCTTCCTGCTGGTATCAAAGGATGACTATTTCCCCACCCTTCTTGACTGTGAGCAGTCTGGGGAAATACGTTATGCACATCACCTGCTAGCTAGAATATGGGCTAGGAATTAATTGACCTGAGCTGATGAGGACTTGAAATTCCTTGAATTGCTTAGAATTTCTTGTTTAAATCAATTCTCACTTGCGCAATGTTGGTGGTTTCTGAGGTGTTTAGTGCCTAAACGATTTTAGGGATGTGGTTCCTCTGCAGTGCTTTCTGCCAGTGGCTCTGATGAGAACTGTAAGTACCTAATGTCTTTTGAAAGCCAGAGCAGGAATCTTTTATTCTCTTTATCTTCCCCTCCTGATCTTGTGATCTGATTAACCTGACATCCTAGCCTCTCCTCTGTTCTGTCTCTGGGACCCCTCCACACCAGTAGATTTTTCCTCTGCACTGCCTGTATTTTTGGAGCACAATTATTCCTCTCCTTTTAGTGGAGGATAATTGCTTCAGGGGAGAATGCCCAGGCCACAGATGCTTTGTTTTACTGGGCATAAATGCAATCATCGATAGCATTTAGAGGTTTGGGGTTTTTTTAAAAAAAGGAGGCTTTTTTTTTTACAGGAAGGCTGGTTGAAATTGTTGCTCAAGTCCTGAGGAGCTATTGTGTGGAAGGGCCAGGGTTCACCTGTGAGCCAGTCCATCTGCATACATAATTGGTGTTGACAAACTGAGTGTGGAAGGACTCTCTAGGTTACCATGGGAGCAAAAAAAGAGGTGAATTCTGGTTCAATGGGTCTCACCAAAAGGATGTCTCAGCATATTTTGTTCTTGGGCTCTGCAAAAGGGGAGGGGAGAACAACTCTTCAACCCACTTCTATCTGATGAATTCTTGGCCTGCTTGAAATAGTCTGTGGTCTTGTGAGAGTCTTGCTATCCTGGCATTTTATGCCTGTCAGCACCACATTACTGTGGGGAGTGTGGGCTCCCTAGTCTCGCTATGTGAGAGGATGTGGTGTCCTTGCAAAAGGTCTGTCTCGTGTTCTAGCAGCTTGGAGTGGAGGGTGGGAGAAGAGCCAGGCTATCAGGAAGGAAGCCGAGCAGAGAGAACAACCTGAGTGTTGAAGTGTCCGTGTGTCCTAAGCAACTATGAATACCTGCCCACAGAGAGGTGATGGGAGTTAGACCTTAGCCCTGTTTGAGGGTGAACTACTCCTGTAATGCAGTGTGCAGACTGATGCGATGTGCACCATGGAAACTCCCCTGGCAGGTAACGTCCTTCAGCATGTCTGGGATTCTGGAAAGGACCTCGGATTTGTGCAGCGTTCCACAAGCATTTAGTTTGATATCTGCAAATCTTATAGCTTGCATTGCTCTCGCAGAGCAGGGTGTGCAGGGAAGTTGGGAAGGAGTAGGAGTAGTTCTTGGCTGTGTCCCAGAGTCTCCATCTCTTTTTCAGGCAGGAGTGGACTTGCTACCATGTTCTGCTTCCAGTTTAGTGTCTTCCACAGAGATGTCCCAAACTGCTTCACAAAGCAGAGTTTAATTGGCATTTCACCTCCCTCCTGGACCACTGAACACAATATTTTCTTGTATCTGGGATTTCTAGCTATCTTACTGGAGGAACGAACATCTCTCTGGCCTCCCCAAGCAACTTATTAAATAGAAGCACTCAAGTAGCACTTGGTAATTGCTAAATTACTCTTCTTCTCCTTGTACTGACTCCTTGTTGCTTCTTTTCATATTCAGAACCAGCATGAAGATGTCAAGAAGCAGCTGCTTGACCTGCAGCTGCAGCACAACAGCTTGAAACTGGAACATCGCAAGACACTGGAAACCCACAGCCAGAAATATGCCCAGCTGCAGCAGGAGAAGGACAGCGAAGTCACAAACTTGCAGGGTAAGTGAGATGGAAAGCTGAGGAAACACCAGTCAGAGAAAGGACTGAAGAGCTCACTTCTGGAGAGGACGGTGTTTCTTCGACAGGCCCCCAAAATGCCTGCAAATAGTGCAGAAATAGTTATTTATAGATACATATTTTCATGATCCAAAATAAGGCTGACGCTTTTCAACACAGTCTTTCTTTTTACTGGAGGATACACAATTATATTCAAGGCAGTGAAACGTAAGTGCTTTGTGTGTCTTGTCACTGAAGCACTTCAGAGTGTGCGAAGAGCTTGAAAGGAGCCCAGCCTGGGGGCTGCGAGGCACAAGCTGCCTCCTTAACAGCATAGGAATAAATATGCCTGAGGACCAGCTTGTCCTGTTCTGTAAGTGGGTTGTGGGGTTTTTTGTTTGTACCATCCTTTCCAGAGGCAGCCTCTCTGTGCAGTAGGAGGGAACCTCCTTATAGGATCTACTGTGAGTTCAGGAGACCTGACAGACATCTCTTGTGGTTGTTTCTCACCCTCTTAGTTACCAGAGATAGGGACAGTGGTGCTGCTCGCTTCTCTCCCTGCTGTTCAGCTGTGGTGGGTAAGGGAAATGAAGAAAAAAAGGTCTTCAGCTGATAGCAAGCAAAGCAAGAGCCTGATCCTGATAGCAATAGTTAGCAGAGACACTCCAGAGAGGAGGCAGTTCCTTGGGCGGGCAGGACTCTTGAGTGCTGAAAGATGATTCAGAGCTAGTGCTTCACCAGTTCCTGGGCTTGGAGAGAGCTGTGAGGTCAAGAGGAATTTATGGTAAGGAATTTATGGTAAGGAAGAGAGATACTACGCTTACAGAAATAACTCCTCTTCTCTTGCAGATACAGTCTTTAAACTCCGAGAAGAGAGCAAGCTTCTTCGGAAGGCCCACCAGGAAGTTCACTCTCAGCTCCTCAATGCCCAGGTAATCAACAAGGGCGTCTTTGTGGCCACATGCGTCAGTCTTTCACTGGAATCTGGGTGCACCATCAAATATTCTCTAAACCATAAATCTAGTTATCAAGTATTCCAGTGTGGTGGGTTGTGCTCCCCACAGTGCTGGCAGGTGCTAGGAGTATAGGTGCATTCTGTACATCTAACATTCTCCAGCCTGGAATCTGTCCCAGTAGCTGAAAATACAGGTATGCTACACAAATCACTGTGGTTCAAGTGAGCAGGAACCAGCATGTTCCCAACCCTGGAACGCCTCCTGTCACGTACCCAGGTCTCAAATACTTCCACTCTAAATGATGATGAATTGTCTCTGTTTATGCCTGTAAAATTAATTGCAGAGAGAAGCGGCAATGCAGAGGTGCCTTGCCTGGCTTGCTGAGACTGCAAATAGAACCTCCACAATCCTGGCCAAAAGGTCCCCTTCTGCATCTCTCTGGGAAGCCTTAGTAGAGAGGGAGACCTATAAAAAATTTGGAAAGAGCTACGTAAAACACAAGTTAATGTTGAGCAGTAAGAGTTGGAGTGATGCTTTTAGAGGCTGGGGCAGACAAGCAAGTGCTGTTGACTTAAGACCAGAGAAGCCAAAAAGCATTTTTCTGCAGGAAAAGACAAGAAACCAAAAGTTTTGTTAATATGGTGCCTGTGCTATGGAGATGGTGTGAGCCTCTTCAGCACACTGGAAGTCCTAACCTCACAGAATTCCGCTTACCCAGCTGAAGCTGGGACCTCCCAGATGACTTGGGAGAGGGAGAAAACAGGGTGTGTTGGGAGAAGTGGGAGGAATTAATGTCTCTGCTGTGTCTGTCTGAGGGTCTTGTACTGAGCCAAGACACAAGCAGCTTTGTAAATACACTTTGAAAGTCATGCCGCAGTCTGAAATAGCCTTTTCTGTTGTTAATTAACAGCCTTCTGTCAAGCACTCCCTTGGATTATAGGATAAGCCCAGCAGCAATTAGCTAGTTGTGGTTAGATGCTGTTGACAACCGACTGCTCCCCTGAACTGGATGCTGAACTTGTGCTAGAGGTGTTGGGGGTAGTGGGGTTTGACTGCTATAAATTTGCTCTTGAGTTCTGGCCTTATCTGCCCTGCAAAACAGCAAGGACTAAGTGGCTCTAGGGCACTGCAAACTTCCCAGGTGACAGGACGCTCCAGGCAGGAACCCCAGGCTGCTGACACTTCAGCAGCTGTCATCTGACAGCTCTGTGGCTCACGGCAGGCGTAGTCTGAGGGGTCTCAGGTGAACCTTCAGTCTACTTGACTTATCTGCCTTCATAGCTGTGACTTCGCACTTTTTTTTACCCTGCTCCCTCATGTGGCTAAGGCAGACTCATGGGATTCTCTGCAGGGATACTGCCTGGAAACTAAACAAAGGCTTCCAGGCTCTGTAGGGGTCAGCCCAGCAAGCCGGTACCAGGAATTGAAGCAGCATGTGATTACAAGCTCCTCCAGTGCCCCTGGCAAGCCTCCATTCACACCTCCTGCTATCAAAGTGCATCTCAGCCTTCCTTGTTGGGCCTCCTGACCAAACTTTCAAAGCAGCTGCCAATGTCAATGCTCCGTAGCTTGTTCGCAAGCAACGCTGAGACCCACTCAGGTGCTTACAGACCGGGAAACACGGTGGCAGCTTTTGTGCTGCTGGGGTTAACTTCTGGACCCTTCTGCGTTGTGAGCAGTGGGAGAAATAGTCCGCAAGGAACAGCTCACCGACATTTCTTGCCAAAATTAAGAGTGAGCAAGAGTCGAAGGATTTGCCCTGGGTGTTGGAGACACGACTCAGCTCCTTGCTCTGAAGGCACCAGACAGTCGTGTGGTGAAGCTGTGCTCCAGCCATCTGCCTGACTGCTGTTTCTGGCTCACCGAAGCTGCAGGGGCTGGTCCCGAAGATTTCAGGAAATACTTTGGGTCTTTTTGACAACGAGCCTAGCGTTAACAATTTTTCTGTCTGGTTTTATGGTCAGTCCCTGGTAGCATCTAATCAGGGTTTGATAACAGAAAGGTGAATGGGGTTGTGTTCACCTCTGTCGGGGCGCGGTGCCAGCGGCAGAGCAGACACCCCCGGGCTCCCAGCTCCCGTCAGCGCCGCAGCGCTTCACTGCGGCGTCGAGTCGCGCCGAGCATCCTGTCATACATAGATCTTGCTTCCTTCTGGCAGGTGAAGGTTTAGAGGAGTAATTTGCATTCTAGACATGTTAGCATCCTTGGAAAATGAACATGTTTCACAAGCCCAGCCTGCTGTAGCTGTCACCTCAGCTGGTCTGCCAGGTAAAACGAGGCACAGAGGCAGCAAGTGGGGTACGCCCGGCTTGCTGTGACAGGCTGCAAACAGCATGTGGGAGTCTGGGCATTAAGGCTGGTCTAAAGCTTCTTTCCTTCTGGGCTGGCCACCTTAACAGGCTTTTGATGGGTACAAGTTTTGCTTCCATCTGGCTTGTTCTGACTGGAAGCAGTCTCCTACTAGCTGAGCCTATAACCCGTGAACTGCTCTTGGCTTCCTCTTTCTTTCCTCATTCCTTTTATGTTAGCTTTGCTGAGTGGTTTTGTTGTTGGTTTGTTTTTTCTTTTTAATGTTAAGGTCAGATTTCAGGGGGAAGAACTGAAATCAACAGAGCCTGCTCAGGAATTAATTTCCTGCTACACTTTCCTTGCTGCTTGGAAGCTTTTCTACTCTGCCCCGTCCCTAATTTGGTCCATTTCCAGGTATCCTGGCAAGCATATGAAAAGCTCTCCCCCCTCACTTTCCTATAAATAACAGGGGTAGGAGTGGGGAGCTCTTCCTGAGTAGCTTTTTCAAGCCCTACTTTTCAGGGTTGGAGATGGAAGGAACAAGCTGCAGGAGAGAGGAAACTGTTGCGTTTGCTTAACAGTCCAGGAGAATCAATCTTCATTTGTCTTGCAAAGTAAATGGAATTGTCAAGTAGGATTATGCCAATTATTGTCAGCCCCGCTGAGATGAGCACATCCATGGAGAATTGCCTCCATGGGAAGAAAAAAAAAGCTGACCTGAAGGTACATGTGTGTGAGGCACAGGAGGAGAGGGAGCCGCACCTAATAAGACCTAGAATTCAATTCTTGGGCAAAGGCAGGAGTTCTGTCAATGGCTCAAGCACTAAGCAGTGGGCAAAGAATTGGTGTCACGGGCCAGCACTTGCAGGGTAAAAGTTCGCAATAAAATAAGATGCAAGACTGGCAAAGGGGGAATGCAGAATATTCCTGAAATCTTGAGGGAAAGCTGAAGTCTAGCTTGGGATTGTTACGAATTGTTGTGGATAATCTCCAGTCTTTCATCTATATAAAATACATATATACCTTCTTTAGTAGCCTATCTGTGCTGAACAACTGGCCATAAAGGGGTGGCTACTCTCAGCAAGGAGTTTAACCCTGTCATTGTGCGAGGTTGCTCTGTACCCTTCTCATCCCCTCAGGCCCAGATGGAAGAGTTCAGGCAGCTCAAGGAAGCTCTACAGAAGATGCCAAGTTTCAAAGGAGGAGGAGCTGGGAAGGGGCAGCAGCAGTTGCAGGTGCTGAAGGAGCAGCCCATGGTGCCGGCCAACAGCCAGTTGCAGCTCGTGAGGCAGAAGGTGCGGTACTCCCAGGAAAGCCCAGGGAGCAGAGTTCTATAGGGCTTCTGTGGGTTTTCAGCTTGGGGCTTTGAACTGGAGGGAAATGAGCTTGTTCCTTTAGTTTGCTCTTGTCCTTTCTTCCTTGCAGGCTTTTCCAGTCAATCAGGAGAATCGCCCTGTTGGGAACCTGCTGGCATCACAAGTCTCTGGGGTTCAGAAGCAGGCGGATGGTCCTCTGCTGCAGGGCCAGAACTCGTACAGTAACGATGGCCCAAGGCCACAGGCTAATGTGCTATTTACCCATCCAGCCCCGCTGCAAGATGCCAATTCCCTGCCAGATGCCGTGCCGGCCTGGCCAGCGAGGCACGGGGATGGCCACGTGGTCCGGTTCACCCGCACCATGAACAGTCTGCCAAACGGGAACCCAGTAAGCTCTGCACACTTGCCGCTGGTTTTGTGTAGCCCTTGCTTGTGAAGCTCATAACTGTGATGTTTGTAGTGACGTGCATACGTGCATTCCACTTCCATGATGCGGAAACTGTCCTGGCCGCAGGTTTCACACTCCTGTGCACTCTCAAGAGTTTGTGGTGTGGTGGCTGGGCTCAGATGAGTGGGCTTAGAGCTCTCTGTTCTGGTCCTGCTGGATCTGCAAAGAGTAATTTATAAAAGCGATCCTCTGGTGCTCCCCTGAGGTCCCTTCCAACCTGGCATTCTATGATTCTCTGCCTCCTGGGGTGGCTGAGTGAGCTTGTGGAAAATACATCTCTAAAAAAGTAACAATAATTGCCGTGTGGCTGGGCTATGATTACAGCAACTATTATAATGGCAACATGTGTAGGGTTTTTTTTTTAGGAGGGATTTTGTTGGTCCTCTTCTTGTGGAGATTCACCTACCTGAGACAAGCTTGGTTCACGTAGGATCCAAATTACCTCCTCCTGGCTGTGTGGAAGGAGAAGGAGGCTAGCTGGACAGAATCGTAGTTTGGTTTTTTCTTTCTGGAGCAATTCTGAATCTATTTTTCTTTACTAAAGGATTTTTCTGGCCCATCAGCCTGCCCAAACGCGAGGGAGATCTGCAGGCATCTGATAAGGTGAGGAGCTTGTGTAAATCCTGAGCGTATGCCTCTTCTCTGCAGGATGTAAAGATGGTGATGCGCATTCAGGTGAAAAGCCATGAGGAGAGCCAGGCTCCTGGGTTGTCACTGCCTGATCTGAAACAACCCTCTGCAGCAGAGAAACCTCAGGTGCCGGCAAACCACCACTCTACAGGGAACACACAGGTGCAAATGCAAAGGTTGGTGAAAGAAAACTCCCCCTCCTCTATGGTCAGGCTGAAAGGTGCCATACAGGCTTGTCCCAGTCTCTCTCTTCTTGTGTCTATTGTGATTTCTAATCAAAAGATGGTTGAAGAAAGTGTTAGTTACTGATTCCCCTGTTATCTGATTCTTGTAACTGAATGGTGCTGCCAGGTCTCTACCTTGGCCAAGCAGAAGACTGGTCACGTTGCAGGCAACGTGTGATTAAATGCACAGACTGCTGTGGGTGCCGTGCTGGCAAAAAAACCCCAACCAGCAGGCTCTTGGGTTTTTGGTGCATGCTCTGTCAGTGGCCTTTGTATTTGAACTGTTTGGTGAAGCCGTGGTGTGAGGAGGAGAGAGAAAGAGGAGTTACTGCTGAGCAAGATCAGGTCCATGTGGATTTCCTACTAGCTAGAGGAGGGGGCGGGATGGGAGTCTGAACTGACTTCAGGAAATCTCCTCCCTCGCAGTGATGGTGACTTGCATATCCTGTTTTGTTTAGCGAACTGGAATGCTGCGTGACAGAAGTGACCCACCTGCAGCAGGCGGGATGGCTAAAAATTCCTTCAGTTTCTGTAAGAGGCATTAAGTTGTATATTAGAGCTGCAACGTGCCCATTTTTTCCACTAATGAATCAGTAATCTGCCAAACTCTGCAGGAACAACCAGACCTTGAAGCTCTGAAAGCTGCTGTCTCCAAGGTTGTATGGTAATCTAGAAGCAGCAGGCAACCAGTCCCGGTTAGGCGCTAGAGATTTTTCTGGCTATGTTTCCAGGGCAAAGACGAATTCCCAAGCTCTGTATTCCCTCTTCTGTGTTTTCTTTCCTCCTGGGGAACAGAGCTTGTGTTCCTGTTGCCACTGCACGTCTGAGGCATGCTAGGGACTTTCCTTCACAGAGCTGGAATAGAGCCTGAGCAGTCAGACAGGTCTGAGACCTGTGATTCCAAAACTAAGGGGTTTATCCAGAATGGGGTAAAACAGTTTTTACAGCAAAAGCTTATTCCAGAAATGAGGACACAACCAGAATCCATCAGATAGCCCACGCTTTTTTTCCATCCTTGAGATGGAACATAGGATGGAACATATCAATCAGCTTCACCTGGAGAAGTCAAACCAATTTAACCATATCAATACAAGGATCAAGGTTTGCAAATAAAGGACTTGGATCTGGTAACATCTTCTGAGCTTCTCTGAAGCCTTGGTATCAAAACTCCCTGCATCTTGGGACTGTTGCTCCTATCAGACATCCTTAGAGGGGGTGTTCTCCAGACCAGTTCTTGAGGCGAACTGGAGAGGAGAGCTCTGGGCAGGGCAGTCCCGTGGGGAGGGCAGAGGTTCAGAGGATGGCTTGAGCCCACCTATTCCATGCAGGTACCAGAGTGGAGAATTCCCGCAGTGTGTTACTTGTGTTGCTGCAGTACTGGGAGTCTAGTCGGGGACCAGCGTCCTGTTGTACTGGATGCTGGACAGGCACAGCAGAAGACGTTTTCTGTCTCTGCAGCACTCTCAGAAGGCCACTCTGTTTTGCAAAAGGAAGAAAATGTCCTTCTGAGGCTGCAATTCTTCAAAGTCTGGGCATAATCCAAAAAACAACTCTGAAAACAGTGCTTCCTCATTTAACTTATTTATCCCCTGTCTGTGTCCAGGCCATATCTGCTCAGTCTACTGGAGCAAACCAGATTTAATTTGTTTTATCGGTAGAGGAGACTTCTGGATTTCATTCTAAATTCAGCCTGATCCTACCCATTCTCCGCTGCCATTTCTGTTTGTTCACTTAACCTGTAACCTTCCCAGGGCAGAGATTGTGCTTTGCGTATTTCTTTAAAGGGCAATGTCCTTCCTGTAGAGCTTTG
>JAVFHW010070457.1:0-61079 GCA_032159205.1 Eurystomus glaucurus suahelicus
CACTTCTGCTATGAAGTCAGGCTGAGAGAGTTGGGGCTGTTTAGCCTAGAGAAGAGGAGGCTCTGAGGGGACCTGTGGTGAACAGACCCACGTATTAAGAACTTCTGCCTTATTATAGCGACCTTCCAATACCTGATGGTAGCCTATAGAAAGGCATGGAGGATCTGTTCACAAGGGTTTCAAGCGACAGGATGAGGGATAATGGTTTTAAGCTAGAAAAGGGTAGATTTATGTTTGACATTAGGAAAAAGTTCTTTTATACAAGGGTGGTTGATCACTGGAACAGGTTGCCCAGGGAGGTGGTGGAGACCCCATCCCCATCCCAAGATCACGCTTGATGGGGCTCTGAGCAACCTGACCTAGTTAGAAATGTCCCTGCTTATTGTAGGGCAGTTGGACTAGATGGCCTTTAGAGGTCCTTTCCAACTCAATACATTCTATGGTTCTATGATTCTATATGGAAGTAAAGCCAGAATGAAAGAGAAGGGTCTTTGAGCAATTGTTGGAAGATTGATATGAAATTAACTTGCTGGCTCGCATTTACCTGTGAACATCCACATTCCTTTGAGATAGTTACTCTTCTGGGCTGCTCACCTCACCTCCTAGATTTTACCCTTCTTTGTAAATTGTATGAGTTTGGTTGTCACTTTACAGCCTGTACCTGTGTCTGCAGAGCTGAATTCATCCTGAAACAACCAAGAGGACAGGCTATGGTTAGGGTCCTCTTGTTAATCCTGGGCAAGAAACAATTTGCGTTACAGCTTTTCATCCCACCACTGCATTTGGCCCACTGGCCTAATTCTGCAGTGAGGAGCTATTGTCCCTCTGCCTATCTGTTTGGAAGTACCTTGGGTAAGTAACTCTTCCTATGCATCCAAGTCGTATCCATCTGAGAAGAGCAGGAGAAGGAATTGTAGTGCTTTAGTCAATATGATTTCTGGAAATGGTGTGCATAAGTAAACACAATCACCTCTATGGTGCCTGTAGTGCTTAGCTCAGTTTACAATT
This sequence comes from Eurystomus glaucurus suahelicus, assembly GCA_032159205.1. Classification (NCBI taxonomy): domain Eukaryota; kingdom Metazoa; phylum Chordata; class Aves; order Coraciiformes; family Coraciidae; genus Eurystomus; species Eurystomus glaucurus. The sequence goes on from JAVFHW010070457.1 coordinate 1,009, forward strand.
TTGGCTGAGTCTTCAGGATTCCTCTTTGCTTGGGTTTCTTGGTCAGAAACAACCTTTTAAAAAATTGCCTGGTGATTAAAAAAGCAACAACCCTTTGTGTAATGATGAATTAAATGCAGAAATTGGCTGTCAAATAATTATTCAGAGTGAGTAGAGTGAAAGTATTCATATTCAAAGTTCTTACTGTTGGCTGAAATCAGTAAGACATCCCTGGTTAGGAAATAAGTGACTTTCTTTCCTGAAAATGAAAAGCCTTGTGAAATCCTACAACTATACTATTTGAACAGAAAACTGAATGTTTAATACCTATCCAGTGTTTATTTTTCCTTTTTCTCACATATTTTAAAATAAAACCACAATGGGAACACATTCCTCTTTTCACAATGGACTCTGATAATGTTTTAGCACTAAATTCAAAGTCTGGAGTGAGGCCTGAAGTCCAGACATTCACTGGGAAGTACTTCCCCTCCCTACCCTGCTGAGCTGGTTCTCCACACATTTGTCTCTCCCACAGCAGTTTCCTGACATGTCTTTGGGTTTCTTCCATATCTAGTATACTAGGTCTGGCTGGCTGGAGTTAACTTTTCTTCATAGCAGCCCATATGGTGCTGTGCTCTGCATTTGTGACTAGACTGTGTGGATAACACACCAATGATAACATACCAATGATAACACATCAGTGTTTAGGCTCTTGATAAGCAGCGCTTGCAGAGTTTCAAGGCTTTCTCTCCACCACCCTATCACCCCACAAAAACGAGGCCAGTAGGTTAGGGGTGATCAAGAGGCTGGGAAGGGACATAGCCCAGAGAGCTGACCCAAGATGACCAAAGAGATATTACATACATACATACATACATACATACATACATACATACATACATGAATGATGTCGTGCTCAGAAATAAAAGCTGAGGGAAAGGAGGAGGATGCAGAGACATTTGTGGTGATGGCATTTGTCTTTCTGAGAAACTACTACAGGTCCTGTGGTCCTGCTGCCCAGGAAGTGGCTGGATACCTGCCTGCTGATGTGAAATAGTGAATAAATGCCTTATTTTGCCTTGCCTCTGCACACAGCTTTCGCTTTTCTTATTAAAGTGTCTTTATATTTTGACGCAGCAGCTTTTCTATTTTATTTTTGTATCCTGTGTTATTTGGGGCAGGGGATGAGAGACTGGCAGGGTGGGTATCTTGTCAACCAGCCAAGATCAACCTACCACATCTAGGCATTAAAAACTCTCCCAAACCCAGACTACAAATCCACACTTTTTTGTCATTCAGCCTGCCTGTGCAAACTTAATTCTTGAATATTGCATGAAGAAGAGAAGCTGGTCATATAAAAGGAAAAATATTATAACCAATATTCTTGTTATTGTCTTCACTTGTAAGCACCTGAACTCTTCTCTGTTGGCCTGGTTTAGTCTTCTGGAGTCTTTTGGAAGTGGAGTGGACTTTGGTTTCCATATTTAGCATACATACATCAGAAGTACTTCAAAAGCAAGCATGTTTTTTAACATAAAGTTTTACAAACTGTCAAATAGAGTGGATTTCAGTAATAATGAAATACAACCACAGCTGACTGTAAGAGGTGCTGGTTTATATCTTATTCACATTAACTTCAGGGAACTGCAATCCCTGAATTGCAAGGAATCAAAACCCTGCAACTTAATGAAAATCACACCAGAACACTAGAGAAACACACAATAAATAGTATGAAGAAGAACATATGAACACCTGCATATGACAGAAGTTTGAAAATTACTTAAGCAGCTCATAAGGCCAGTTTCTGTTTGTAAAAATTACTTATGTACTTGGGAATTTAACCTCACTGAAAATTAATAGGATGAGGTCCTCAAAAATCACACAATTGGTTTTGAACATTTTGCTCTTACCTGTATATCACATTCTCAATGCAAATATGGGTATCACTTGAGGTTTTTTTAGAGGTATGAAGGAGAGATGCGCAGTTGGGATGACTAGCTTCTTAAAAAGATTTCAGTCTGCATTAGGCAATTTGGGTGGGTTTCCATCGACACAAGGTGCTTCAGCACCTTTCATCATGCATACATTTGCCTTTTTAATGCCTTTATCCATGAACACTTCTTTCTGCCCTTCACAGGGCCCTTGCAGACACACACACACCATTGTGTTGGTATGCCAGTGTGGTTTCCTGTGTCTTCATGTCAGACTTTACTCAGTAGCCAGCTTTGGGTGCCAAACCCTGCCAACACAGCAGCCTGCTCTTCGCAGAGTAATAGCTGTGGTTAAGATGTCATTCTCTGTAAATCAGTTTTGGCAAGGATGACGGCTAAGGGCAGGAGCTGGAGTTGTCTTTGTGCCTAAGCCATTCAAGTGGCCTTAATCCTCCTTCTTACTACCCTGGCTTTGTGGAAGGTATATGGACTCACTTTAACAAGATGGAATGAGCTTTCTTTTTAGTCTTTTCTTTTTGGTCACAACAACAAAAGACCTGGGAAATTCCGATTAATTAGCATGCCTTGGGCTGGTGAAATAATAAAATTGAAAGGAAAAAATCTAAAGCTTTGAGAGGAGTGGAAGCATGTAGTGACAATATAGATTTTAAATACTTGTGGCTTGTTTGTATAATTTTCCCAGGGTTTACCTCTTATTGACTTGAAGAGATAAGAGTGGAAAGACAAGTGGAAAGTTTTGTCTGGACCATGATGTAATAACATTTCAACTTTTAAGGAATCTAAATAGGCTATAACATGAAGGATGCTGATAGTGGCCTCCTCTAAAAGTTAGTTTAAATAATAAGAACTGCTGTCATTTTGTTACTGTAATGCACTTTACTGACCGTATATTCCATACAACACAATTGCATATGAAGATAGTAGTAGAAATTTCCAGAGAAGTAATCATACAGGTGGACTTCTTAGTCTGGAAAATGTTCTAAACTGTTCTGGTGTAATTGTATTGATTGGTGTAATCTCAATATGCATTGAGAAAATGCATATGCCACAGAAGTAAGTAAGCCTGTACAGTAAAAAAATGTTATTTTAACCATAGAAGTTTCTTTTTGCGAGTTGCACTTGGCTTTTAGCCTCTATATCATTGCAACTATTTGTTTCATTCATCTTTATGCTTCCTTAAGGACATGACTTTCTGACTTTCTGAACGTAAGGACTTTTGACAAAACAGTCACAACTACTGAATCCAAGGTATGTTTGAGCTGATGTGAAGGTGGAAAAACCAGAGATCAGTGAGGGAACTTTTTTAATGATGAAAATAACGTGCATCAAAAACATTTGTTTTCTTGACAAAGTACTGTTGTTTCAGGCAAAAAAAAATATTTCCATTGTGTGTGGAATGAAATTTGCATAAAGCTTTGAGATACTGCTACTGTGGCAATTCAGACTTCGATAGTGTATGATAGACATGCTTGAAATGTATATATCAGTTAATGAGATTATCGCTTGAAAAGACAATTGTATTTTTACTGAAAAGTTTTTTGAGGTGATAAAGTGTATTGATATTTAATGAAGCATGAAACTTTTAAATGAACCATGCAAGCAATAGTTAAACTAATTAACTGAGTATAAAGCCTCTTATAATACATACGTTATATGTCCTATATGCTTGTTATTTCTGCTTGGTTAAACTGACAACTAGGATAATGTTCTTGTATTATCTTTTAGGAGAAAGTACACTAAGTAGTATTGTGATTTTAATGCAAGGAAAAAGAGAAAATTGTTTGTTTGTACTGCTCAGAAACTCTAGGACAATGCAATTTTAAAGATTACCCTTCAGTATCCTTGAACAATAGACTTTATTTGGGAAACAAAAACGTACTGAATGTGATGGCAAGTTACTTACGTTCCTGCTTTCATACTGCAAGAGCCAGTTTCTGAAGTTCTTTCCATGTTGTTAACATTTGCCACCTGTTCTTAATTTGTATCATTAATGCCTGTTGGTTGGCATTTATTCTTCTTTTCTCCTGCACATACATTTTGGTCTCTTAAAAGAGGAAAGATGCCTTTGGTAATCTGTAAAGATTTAGAGAGAGAGCCTCCTATGGGATTACAGTTTAAGACTGAACAAAGTCTTTATTGCATGCTTTTTTGCTGAATATATGTCTCCTCCTGGATCATGACATGCAACGCAATCTGGCGCTGATGTGTTGCAGTGCCAAAGACTGAGAACTGGCACATGCTGGAGGAAGAAAGCAACCTCTTTACTCTTCTGTCTTTGCCTTAGGACTCCTGCACAGGAGGTGGCAGATCTTACTAAGGGAAAGTTTTCATAGATCACTGGAGTTAAGGAAGCCTAAACCTGCTGAGAGTCTGTTCACTTCCTCTTGGTGCTCTGCTGGAAAGAGCCAGCAGTCCTGTGTCTAAGTGAGTAAAGGTGACAAAAGATCTTCCTTTTGCCTGGGGTCTGGAGGAAGGAGTCTGCTTCTTTCTTCCCAGTGTTACTGACTTCCATACAACCAGGCTGAGAGAAGTGAGTATAAGGTGTGCACGAGGAAGGCTGCCTCTATCTTAAATAGTAGCCCAATGAACACAGCAAGAAATCAGAAATTACTGTGTAAACAAGAGGTGGTACATTGCTTTGCTGCCTTGATTCAGTACATGGAATAATAAAGTCTTTTCAGTAATGGATCTGCATGTGCCCATGGCTTCAGATAGCAATGCTCCTATGTGGTATTTTCTAAAACACTAAGGATATTGAGATAACAGATATTATCTGATCTGAGCATCTCTTAATTAAAAGTGAGGAAAAAAGCTTCAGGAATTGCTGGAAAAAATGCTAAGTATGTATTTCTAACTTGAAGAAAAGCACAAATGTGCAGTGAAGGTTGAACAGTGCTGGAAGTTTTTGCTGGAGAAGTGTTACAGAGTCCAGAGAATTATTTTTCTAAAGTGTTTTCTTATTGCCTCTCCATAGTTGGCTGTTCTGCATTGCAGTCAGGTGGTATCAGCAAGAAACTATTCCAAGAACATTGCCGGAATGGATGCATTTATTTTGCAGTTGAGTGCAACACTGTTTATTGGACAAAGTGTTTCCCTGTAGACTTAATTTGAGTCCTACCATTCATAATGTATGAGGAAGTTTTAACAGTATTATTTTTTGGTTTGCCCCTCAGGTAATAACACTTGCAAGAATTGAGAGTCTGTGCTCTCACACATAGACAGATATATGCTCTGCATCCATTTAGGTCAGATTCAAACAATAAGATCCCAATGGAACTGGAAGGTATTATCTCTAATTCCAATACAATTCTCTTTTGTTTATTAAAATATGTGTAAATTTCCATTTTTATTGTAATAATAATTTCCTCTCTGTATTGTAATGGTATTTTAAGGAGCTGGCCAATACTGAAATGTAAAACATGATTTTTTTTTTTTTCACCTGATATTATTCACCATTAGATTAATATACCAATAGAGTAATACATTACATTACTAGTGGAGTTTCTCTTGATTCATACCAGTTATTTGAGAAAAATATGAGGCTTGCACAATGTATTGATTTTTCAGAAATACCAACTAAACAGGTTGTAGATTGAAATTTACCAGAAGCTGGTATGAGTAACACTGAAGAGAAGGGGTAGCATAAACCAAACATATGAAGCAAGGGAAGAGATCACACAGTATGTTATACTAACAAGGGCAAAAGCAGAAGTCATCTTATGTTACTGATAACAAATAAGGAGTTACCCATTGCAGCTAAAACATTTGTATTTTAGTTTGGTTAAACATTTACTGATCTGTGCAGTGGTTAACTGATAACTTCTTACTCTAAGCAAAATAAGAAAAAAAAGTAGCTTTCAAAATAGCTTTTTAATAAGTGGGAGGCCTTCCTGATAGAAATAAACTGATTCAAAATTAATATGAGATACTATGAATGTCTGCAGATGTAATCGAAAATCTTTTGTTTTACAGTTTGCCTTTTCTCCTGAAAGGTTTCTGAACCTGACTGTTTCATAATATGTGCCCAGTTTAGTTATTACAAGACCACTGTTTTCATTTGTTTAAATTTAGTGGTTAAAGTGTTCCATAGAAGTAGGTGATCTCATTGCTGTCTGCTTTAAACCAGCTAAGTTAATTACCTGTGAGGTATTGTTTTCACCAGTTAGCTCTGGATAATTTTTTACCTTGGTTCCACTTGAAGTGAGACATTGTTTTTCATTGTGCTTTGTCAGTCTCTTTTGTCTCACAGTAGAGTTGCTGAAACTACACACTTGATTACTTCATACAATGAGTGGCAAATAGCATTGGAAATCAGTGCAAGCTAGTTTACCAAGTGCAGTCTGATAGGGAAGAAACTGCATTTCAAAGATTCAAAGCAAGGAGAGCTTTTAAAGTGCATACATGGTATTTTCTCATAAAACAGTGTGGTGACAGAATTCTGTTTAGTGTATTTCCTCCAGATTATTTTTCTTGATTATAAAGATTAAGTCTCTGCAAACAGTTAAGAACATGGGAATTGCCAATACTAGTCAGATTAATGGTCTGTCTAACTCGCTGTTCAGAATGGACACTGCCAGAGGCTTTGAAGGAAATTTCTTACTAACAAGGCATTGCTAATTGTAAGTGTTAAGAAAATAATGACCTAAGAGCCTAACCATGAGGTCAAAACCTATGAGGTTTTAGGATCTCTATTTCAGAATTTTCTCCCTGACTACACAGTCTTGATTTTTTTTACATTTTATTTTTTAAGAAAAAAAAGCCCGAGAATCACTGTTTCAATCATATGTAGTGTCTTTGCAGTGCGGTATAGTGTAGTTGAGAAACTGCCATACTTCATAAGACTTGCAATAAAAAAATCATAATTTGGCGACTGTCTGAACCATAGTTCAGTAATTTACTTGTACCCTGAAAAATTCCAGATTGCATGCCGTAAAAAATTTGTTCATACCTAATATAATTTTGACTGAATTTTTGTGCGGCTTACTAAAAGCCTCAAGGTATCCCAAAAAAAGACTTGGACTCAGAGGATGATACCAGTGTGAAGAAGCCCAGATTCCCAAATAGACAAAGATTTTGTCTGATCCTATGCTAATACAGGCAAGTTGCAATCTCCTTCCTATTCCCCTCCTTCCTCTGCCCCCCACTGAAGCTTCAGTTTCACACAGTTAAAGAAGGTTTTCAATCAATATGTGATAAAATAAAATGTGTTGAAATGGAAATAATTTTCATATTGGACTCTGCCTCCAAAAACCATGAATGATATAAGTGAAGAGAATCTCATCTGAAATTCAGTGTACGTAAATTAAAGTCGTCGTATTTTTCTGCATTCCCTGAATGTTCTTCAGAAGACTGCAGTGAAGTTTTTTGCACGTTGAGTGAAGCTTAGCTATTAACCAGCTATAGAGAATAAACAGGGAAAATAGGCAAGCTAATGAATGAGGAAGTGAATGGATTAAAATATTTCCATAAAATATTTCTACTGTTTGTACTTGTTAACAATTACTGTTAGTTATTGGTAAAGAGCAGTTTTGATTTATGGGTAATATGTTTATTTGGAATAAATTACATGCTAAGCAACCACAGCTCTTCCTGTGAACCAGCTCAAGACTGATTCCACCTCCTCAACTACTGTTGCCTTTATTGGTCTATCTTCTGATTTATATCTTAGTATATAGGAAAAAAATTGGTCTCTTGCTCTTCTAAAAGATTAGAGCCACATATGTTTGTTAGAATCTACAGCTTCATTCAAAACACAGTTATGTCCTCCAGAATGGTTCCCATTTACCTCAGTTGATGTGGATTCAAGACATTACGGAAATCCTGGTTGTCCTTTCACTGGCCTGAAATTTTCAGGCTTTGGGTCAATGATATAGCAGATGTGTACTGAGGGCTACTTTTGCACTGTGGGTATATGATGCCAAATGCTTATGTGTGACATAGTCATTCTGCCAGTTCAGATTTATTCAGCACTTTCTAAAACATTTTCTAATAGCTTGACTTCTAGCAGCAGGCTCATGACAGCTCAGATGTCCGTGTTTCACCCATTTAACTTTATGCTAGATCAGATGTGGTCTGTACTCCTGCAGTTGGCTCAAGGTCAGCATAAACTTCCTATCTTGTCCTCTGACTCAGCTCAAAGGTCATGTAGTTGTATGCTCAAGGCTGATTCAGATGAGATTGATATTGCTCAGTGACCTGCAGGCAGAAGACAAGATATTAATGATGGTCTTTTGGCACATTTACACCTGTACAAAGCAGTGGATAAAGTGTTATGACCTTGCTTTTCATAGCAGTAGTCTTTTACTTTGCAGTCTCTTTCAACAGTGGGAGATGATGTTAAGATTCTTTCTTGATAATCTCTCTCCCCTGATCTGGCCTTTTAAGTGAAAGAGTTGTCATTTTCCCCCGCAATAGAAAATATTTATCAATTATAAAAAGAACAAAACCTTTTCCTTTCATTTCTGCATCAGAGAAATGCCCAGGCAAATGTTTATCAGGACCGGAGTCTTGCATTATTTTTATCTGTCATCCCAGTAAGGCAATCTCTCCAAAGTACTCCTTTTCTAATTTTTTTCCTTTCGGTGACCACTGCCAGCCCATCTTGGGCCATTATCCTTATCCTTACACAACAAATTCTCTTAGCTGTTCTTGACATCACTGAAATGCTGTTTATGCACAGGTAATAAGAACAGACCCTATAACTGAAAGGGAAACCAGGATGTGTTGAGGATGCAACATTCTGTATTTAACAGTACTGGTTTGACACCACTCCCTCTTCTGGTTTTGCTTATGAGATTTTTTTTTTTCTGACATGTAAGTTCCATGGAGCTCAGGTTTAGTTGTGTATAAATAGCAATTTCACTGTATGGTTGCAGATTGTTATTTGAACTGACATGTGGCCTTTCTTCTAATGAAAAACTTCGAAGTGCACAGCCCTTGATTTCCTGGATATGATAAAATAGACATTATTGTTACCACTGAAATTTGATGAAAGTAGCTTATGAGTGAAGGGCATTTTGGTGTCATCCAGGGAAGAATATTTGGTACATTTTTGTGGCAGAGCTTTTCTCAGTGCTGAATAATTGGTTTACATCTTACAAAGCAGCCAAGATATGTAGGTTCTACAAGCATTACAGCTGTTTCAGTGTCGAAACCAGTTGGATTTCTTATTACAGCATGCTTCCCTGCCTTTTATATCCTTTGGTGCTGAAAGCCTTTGGTACTACATACTAAAGACACTTTTCTAAAAAATAGCTGACTGAACATATGTAATATACAGACACATATAGGCATATTATGTAGCATTATGTATTTTATATGATGTAAATGAGTCATGTAAATTTTTAACTTCATCCAGCCTTTGGCTAAGTGGAGTAGCATTCATATTATTACTAGGGGCAAATTATGCTTTTTCCCCAGTTTTTGGTGGCTGATTCCATTTTGGCACTCTGTAATGTTATAAAAGTAACTGCTGAGTAGCACACTGATTCAGGTTTAGTGAGATCAAAACAGAAACTGCTTCACAGGAAGGAACATAAAATACTTTGTCTTATTATTTTGATTTAATTGGATATCTTTAGTGAGGGCAGACAGTAATCCTATGAAGCTTAAAAGCTTTTTTTTCTGGTACCCAGAATGGAGTTGGTTGTAGGACAAGGAATTCTCTTTATGTACTTGTCCTTGGAAATTCCAGTCCTTCTAGGTAGATTTCAGGATGGTTATTAAATGTTTTCGTCTTTTCTTACGTCTGAGTTTTCAGCCAGATGCTACATTCTTCACTTTTATTTTGAAGTAGTAGCAATGGTAAGTTGTTTTTCTTAAAGAACTGCCATATTTCATCCCAAGGAGTACAGTTTGGTGATGGATCATGAAATCAACTTGTAACATCTGTACATGAATTTACAAAGCACTTAGGATCCCAGTGGACCGAGAATCATGTATGTTTCTCACATATATGAGAGATACTACTAACTGGTCAAAGAGAAGAAGACTGACTTGAAAAGAAGGCACAAACCTCTGAAACAGGAATAAACATATCTATTTGTTATCTTTTTTTTAAAAAAAGAGAAAAGCTGTAATTTGAAATGTCTAGGATGAATTGCAAATTCTTAAGATAATCTTATTCAATCTGGAGAAGCTGGAAGGATTTGAATTTCTTCGTATGACTATGAGTGCCATAAATGCCTTAACGTATTTCATTCTGAAGCTTACAACTCATCTGAAGATCCTTGAGAAATACTAGTATATGAGTTGTACAATCAAGTCAAAAGTAGATTTAATTTAGAAAATGGTTTAAATTGAAATACTTTCCACTATTTGTCCTGATGTTGCTGTCCTGTTTTGGGGAGTAGTCTGAAGATAGGAAAGCAGCTAGAAATGTGAATCATCTAATTATTAATTTCCAACTGTGATGAGAATTTGCTAGATGGCTAATAAATTCAGTATGATGACCTACGTTTTTACTTTTTTTGCCTTGATGTATTTTAACGCAGGGGATCTTGTAAACCACCGTCTGTGACCTAAATCACAAAGTACAACAGAGCATTTTGCAGATATGCCCACTTACCTGCTACCTCTGTAATCATCTCATGCTACTTTGTAATAGCAATCAGTCTGAGTCATAGCAGCAGTGATTAAAAGCAGATTATGGCCTTTTAAAGGAACTCCAGAATGCTTCTCTTCTTGATCCAGCTCAAATTCCTCTTCCCAGACCTCTGAGGCATGCTGGGTTCCAGCTGCAACTCCTGCTGGGGAAACTATGCATCCTGTGCATTTTGCCACATCAGACCTATTGCAGGGGTTGCAATTTTCATGCTTGCCTGCAGTCCCTTGCTTTTCTGGACAGCAAGTGGTAGGAATGATGGAATGGCTTGCAATGGCTTGGAGCTGTGAGGTTTGGTATGATTTAAGGTATGGTGGTGTTCCTGCAGCCTCCTTGAGGCTCTCTTCCCGCATTCTTCAGAGAAAGGTGCGCTTTTGGCTTGACAGTTCCTCAGCTGAGGGCTGTTCTTTTACCTTGACTCTTCCAGCAGTATTTTCTTCATGATGTTTATCTATAATGCTAGGCATTTGGTTTATGTACTTCAGCATGTTTTAAACATTCATAATTTATACATTCCTCTTTACAATATTGCTTTCTGTATTTGGAGAAGTTTGCAAAATCCTTGTGTGTTCCCCTGTTTCATCCTCCTCTGAAGATATGCAGTTCCAGTCTGTGATGTGAGTTCCTTGGCCTCATCATGGGTTCATGGGAGACAAATACTAACCTGTCTTGTTTATTTCAGGAGATCTTGGTTATGGAGCCCAGTGCAAGTCAGTTGGAAAAGGCAGCTGCAACAATGTAATAGTCACCAGCAGTCCCATGACAGTTCAACAGCTGGGACCTGTTTCACCTCCTGCTAATCAAGTTTTAACAGCATGCAATCAGATCAGCCCTAGCTTACAGAAGTCTATGGATGCTTCCAGCCTGAGTGCTTCTCCATCAGATACAAGGTCCTGAGTTACTTTTTTATATTCAGTACTTTAAAAAAGGGTATTTTAATTCTCCTATAATTTAAATGCAACCTTTCTGATTATTCAAATGGCCAAAATGATGGTCTGTTATGCCACGGGAAATTTAATTCAACGCAATTTAATTCAAATCAGCTATAATCATACTGTTTGGATCATTCAAATAATGGGTGAAATTTGGCCACACATTTTCTATGTTTGATAGGGCTTTTTTGTTAGGAAAATATTTTTATGGTCACTTAACTATATTTTTGTACTAAGGACAGGAAATGTTATGGAGGTTGAAAGCAGAAATAGTCCACATGTTGTATCTTCAGGGGCGGTGACCTGTTTTAAGCTTACCATAATGCTAAGAGTGTTATGTTGATGCCTGTCAAGTAATACTAATGTCCAACAAAATAAACTTAAATGCCCTACTAACATTCCTCTTTCCTCATCAAATACCTTTGCTTTCAAATTGTTTAGTTGTTTACATAATTAAATTAATCAGAACAATGGTTCCCAGTCTGCACTGAGCCAGCAGTATACTTTATCTGTGTTAGACTTTCACTCCTGAAAACTTATCCATTTTTTTAGCTCTGGTGGGTGGTTTAATAAAAACTGTGGCATCACCTTGTAAATGTTGCCTTTGTGTATCACTGAACCATAGATAAACTTTTGTTAATTAATTTTTAAATACTGAAATAACTTTTGCGATTATGGCTATGGGTATTGTTGACAAACATGAACGAAGGGAAAATAGTTGTTTGACATAATAATCTCCACACAAATACATTAAGCGTATCCCTGGATATTAGTTAAATATACAGTGAGAGAACATTCTGGTATGTTATTTCAGCAGCTAGGTTCCTACATTTGTAGATGTGACTTCTGCAACAGTTGACTACTAAGTTGAAACATAACTGGTATTTACAAAAGGCCACAAGAGTCATTATTCTCAAAACAGTTTACGTTTTGCTATATCACTTTATTGCAACCCAAAGAACATTATTGAAATAATTCAAATTGGTATTATGTAACTGGAAGAAATTCTTGCTTTACTATAAGATAGTTTGTGACATTTCTGTCATTTCAGTTGTGAAGACTGAGTTCCCCAGGACAATTTACAAAATTAATTATGCTTTCTATGTAAGCATGTCAGGGAAAACCATTTAATGTTAAGATGACGACAGATAACAAATCCAGAGACATGCCTTTGAGACAGAACAACTGATGATATAAAAATATAATTAAGTGATTTTTACTTAATAAGTTTTAGGTGTGCCTGTATGTTTCCAAACACTGGGGTTTTTTCACCTGAATGTGCGGTTGGGTGTACTGTCTGTGCTGAGTTACACATTTTTGGTTTTATTTTAAAGAAACATTTACTAAGGGCAAGCTGAAGTTGAAACTCTGGCAGAATCAAGGCTCTAATGTCCCTGGAGTGTTTTTTAATGATTTATCAATGAAGATAGGCAAGAGACAAGAGGCAGTGGTGTGGCCCTCTGTTGTTAGGGAGAATTATGAATGCCTACAACTTAGTGATGGTGATGATAGGGTTGAGTCCTTATGAGTAAGAATCAAGGCCAACAAGCAGTTATCATGGTGGGAGTCTGTTATAGACCACCCAGCCCATACAGATGACATATTCTGTAAGCATCTGAGAGAGGTTTCACAGTCACTTCTTCTCATGGGGGACTTCAACTTCCCAGATTTTTGCTGGAGATACAACACAGCAGAGAGGGAGCAGTCCTCGGGGTTCCTGGACTGTGTGGAAGACAACTTCCTGGCGCAGCTGGTAAGGGAGCCAGCTAGGGGTGGCACCCTCCTGGACCTGCTGCTTGTGAACAGAGAAGGAATTGTGGGGGAAGTTACAGCTGGAGGCCGTCTAGAGAACAGCGATCATGAAACGATAGAGTTTTCAATTCTTAGAGAAGTAAGGAGTAGGGTCAGTAGACCTGCCACCTTGGACTTCTGGAGGACAGACTTTGGCCTGTTCAGGAGACTGATTGACTGATTGAGTCCCTTGAGAGTGAGTCCTGATGGGTAAAGGAGTCCAGGAAGGCTGGACATACTTCAGGAAGGAAGTCTTAAAGGCGCAGCAACAGGCTGTCCCCATATGCTGAAAGATGAACCAGTGGGGAAGAAGACTAGCCTGGCTGAATAGAAAGCTCTGGCTGGAACTCAGAAACAAAAGAAGAGTTTATGGCCTTTGGAAGAGTGGGCAGGCCACTCATGAGGACTACAGAGATGTAGTGAGGCTATGCAGGGAGAAAATCAGAGGAGCTAAAGTCCAACTTGAACTTAATCTGGCTACTGCTGTTAAAGACAATTAAAAATGTTTCTATAAATACATTAACAACAAAAGGAGGACTAGGGAGATTCTTCATTCTTTATTGGATGCAGGGGTAAACATAGTGACCAAGAACAAGGAAAAGGCTGAGGTACTGAATGCTTTATTTGCCTCAGTCTTTAGTGGTAGGACTAGTTATTCCCTGAGTACCCAGCCCCCTAAGCTGGAAGACAGGGATAGGGAGCAGAATGAGACCTTTGTAATCAAAGAGGAAATGGTCAGTGGCCTGCTACACCACTTAGACATACACAAGCCTATGGGGCCAGGTGGGTTACACCCAAGAGTACTGAAGGAATTGGCAGATGTGCTCACCAAGTCACTTTCCATCCTCCATCAGCAGTCTTGGCTAGCTGGGGACATCCCAGTGGACTGAAGGTTAATAAGTGTGACACCCATCTACAAGAAAAGCCAAAAGGAGGATCTGGGGAACTACAAACCTGTCAGACTGACCTCAGTGCTAGGGAAGGTTATGGAGCACATCATCCTGAATGCTGTTATGCACCATATATCGGATAACCAGGCAATCAGGCCCAGTCAGCACGGGTTTATGAAATGCTTGATGAACCTGATCTCCTTCAATGAAAAGGTCACCCACTTAGTGGGTGAGGGAAAGGCTGTGGATGTTGTCTACCTAGACTTCAGTAAAGCTTTCAACACTTTACCACAGCATTCTCATGAAAAAAATGGCTGTTCATGGCTTGGATGGGTGTATTCTCCACTGGGTAAAATACTGGCAGGATGGCTGGGCCCAAAGAGTGGTGGTGAATGGAGTTGGTGGCTGGTCACAAGCGGTGCTCCCCAGGGCTCAGTATTGGGGCTACTTCTGTTTAACATCTTTATCAACATCTGGATGGGGAGATAGAGTGCACCCTCAGTAAGTTTGCAGACAACACCAAGTTGGGTGGGAATGTTGATCTGTGTGAGGGTAGGAAGGGTCTACAGAGGATAGGGTGGATTGATGGGCTGAGGTATGAGCTTCAACAAGGCCAAGTGCCAAGTCCTGCACTTGGGCCACAACAACCCCATGCAATGCTGTAGACTTGGGGAGGAGTGCCTGGAAAGCTGCTTGGTAAAAAGGGACCTGGTGATACTGATTGACAACTGGGTGAACATGAGCCAGCATTGTGCCCAGGTGGCCAAGAAGGCCACCAGCATCCTGGCTTGTGTCAGCACTAGTGGGGCCAGCAGGACTAGGGGAATGTACTTGGCACTGGTGAGGCCACACCTTGAGTACTGTGTTCAGTTTTGGGACCCCTCACTCCAAGAAGGACACTGGGGTGCTGAAGCGGGCCCAGAGAAGGGCAATGAAGCTGGTGAAGGGCCTGGGGAACCTGTCTTAGGAGGAGTGGCTGTGGTTTTTTAGTCTGAAGAAGAGGAGGCTGAAAGGAGACCTTATTGCTCTACAACTACCTTAAAAGAGGTTGTAGAGAGGTGGGTGCTGGTCTCTCCTCACAGGTCACAACTGATAGGACAAGAGGAAACGGCCTCAAGTTGCACCAGAGGAGGTTTAGGTTGGACATTAAGAAAAATATTTTCACTAAAAGAGTTGTCAGGCACTGGAACAGACTGCCCAGAGAAGTGGTTGAATCACTGTCCCTGGATTTGTTTAAAAGCCGTGTAGATATAGTGCTTAGGGGCGTGGTTTAGCAGTGGACTTGGTAGAGTAGTGTTATGGTTGAACTGGATAATCTAAAAGGTCTATTCCAGCCTAAATGATTCTATGATTCTATAATGCTAGGATGTTCTAAAATCAGTTTGTCAAACAAGAATGTCCATTTCAGCAATTTTGCCCTCAAAATGACTATTTTATAAGGCAAAACAAGTTTAAAGTCAGATTTTAATTCACAGATCGTTGAAACACTCTTTTTTTTTTTTTTTTTTTTTTTTTTTTTAAATTGCTTCAGTAATAAACTGCATTTATTTGAATGCAGTTCGAGTTTAGTCTAAAATTTTTGCCTGAAATGACTCTATAATCCTTCATGGGCCAAGTGCCGTCTCTGGATTCTATCTCTTGGCCATCATGAACTATGCTCTAACAGCTCAATCCAAACCATATTATTTGCAGAATTTGACCCAAACTAAAACAACTTGTCTTGATTTTTACTGATGGAAGAAAGGAAAATGTTGGCGAAATTGGAGTTTTGCTACAGGTAACATCAGATTTCAGTATATACACCATGAGGTATAAAAACTTCCTCATCTTTTTTAAGAGTTTCCCACAACATTTTCAGAGTACTCAGTTACACTGATTGAAACCAGATGTAATCCTGGCATTTACTTTGATGTAGGTGATAAAAAGACCTAGGAGAGAGCAAAGCGTTCTTGGCCAGTAAAACAGAAGACCATACAAAAAATAAGAAGACATTATTTTAACTCTTCCATATTTATGTTTAAGATTCTGGGTTGTACTTGCCCCTGTGGCCTCTGTACACAGAGAGAGAGTAGAAAGTAATTGCAGAAATCTCTTGTAAATGTTCATAGAAGAACTGGTCCAGACTCAAGATGGTTTAGATTACAATATGCAGACATGCCAATTAATGCCATCTGAGAATCTGGCACAGTGGTATAGCTGGCCCTTCATTTTCATATTAAGCATATTTATTTTCCCCCAGAAAACTACGTAGTCACGGTGTGGGCTGGGCTTTAAAGAAATTGTCTTTGTCTGGGGAGTTGGGATCTTTGTTACTTTTGAATTTAAAAGCTTAAATGAGCCAGCTAATAGCCTAGCATGGAGAAACAAAACCTTCCTTGCGTTTCTTGCTCTGTTGAATACTATGAGTCTATGTTTGGGGTCACAGCACACTAACATGGTTTAACTGCCCTATAATGAAATGTGCTTTAAGAAAGCCCATTTGTAACAGACCAAACAGCCTAAGTCAATTTTTTTTTTCATAAATAATTGTCCCTTTAGATCTAAATCTTAAACAAGATTGATCTGATACAGCAATCCAGTTTTTCTCATTTCTCTCAATGCAAATTGTAGTCAGCATGTTATTTGTGCTTTTATTCAGTGCTCTGTTTTGAAAATGCCGTTTAAACCCTTCCAGAGTAACATTACCTCCATAACAGTACCTGGTACTGACATTTAATCTGAACAGGATTGATTCTTATTCTGATATAGCAAATCAACTATCCATTACAAAGCAAGTGTCTTGAGCAAAGGAGCATTTACCCAGCTATCCCATAAGTGACTGCAGCAAGGCTGTGTGATACTTAAAGCTACGTTTTCGCTGTTCATGAGCTATCTCAGTGGGCAGGCATAGCACCTGTAAACTACCTCCTCTCTACCTCAACCTGTAGCAAGCTTCCTCTCTAGACAAAAAGGGGCTGAGGGAAGAGCCACAGTGTCCTGAGGAGCACTTCCCCTCCTCCCGCTCTTTGGCAATGACTGGCCTGTGTTTTGGCAGCACAATCCAGCCCTTAAGCCAAAATCACTGCAAGTGACTTTTCTTTCTTCATGTTGGTTGAATCTTGAGTCTACCACCAATTCTTGTATGAACTCGCTTCATGTATCTCCACTGAAGCTGCAGACACTGCAGTAGGGCTGTGGTGCAGACATGCAATGCAACTATGACCGTTAATGTATCTGTCTCATGGCTCCATGTTTCCTGAAGCAATGTCTATAAGGAAGTCTTGTAGAACTCAGAAGCAAGTACAATATTGCTTACCCTGAGTAGATATCAAAATTTGCTTCCCTATTAAAAAAAAGAAACAAATAAAATAAGTAGAAGTGACTCCTCAGAGGTGCTTGGTCTAACTGTTTCTATATCAGGACAGAGATGAGAGTGTTTTTTATTCATTTTGTCTATGGTGCATACTTTCTCTTTTAGAATTTTGTAGTTTGTAGCAATATAAAATCACACAGTAAAAGAATTGTAAATAGCTGACTATGGGAACTTACCTTTGTAAATAAAAATACATTATTCCTTGCTTACATGACAGTTCCTTTGGATTATTGCATGTAGATATTTAATATACTGTTTACTTCCAGCTTTAAGAAGTATTTTTCAACACCTGGCATTTAAGGTGCCTATTGACCAATCAGGGACTCTGATGTCCTTGTATTTCATTTTTATACCTTTCTGTAGGTAATAGTATTGTTAAGAGCTTATGAGTTCTTTTTTAAGCTACCCATAGGACATTTGCAGCATAAACAAGTTTCATAATATTTCTATGGAAAACCAATGATAACAGCAAGATTACACTTTTGTGGAAAATTTTGATTACTGACTTGGAGACAGATACATCATCAAATCAAAACTAAATAGACCCCTTCAACCAGTTCTTCTACATTATGCATTTGTTTATTTTGTAAAGTTAGATATTATCGGTGTTTATAAACGAGCTATTTCTGTAGAGAATACTATTTGTACGCATTACAATTGGCAAAGTTATTCGGGTTAAATATTTATTCTTTGTTAATCAGTTTTCTTCCCCTCCTTTGCGAGCAAAACTAATAGTCAAATCAATATAAGTTTCATACAAGGCAGGAGCATAATGCTTTGGCTTCAAAAGCCCAAACCTATTTACACCACAGGTGATTAAAGAATTTGTGTTGATTTCTGCAGTGATGTATCAAGAACATTTACAGCAACTTTTCTTCAAAATCTTGAAGTTTGAAAGTTGGTTTCCTAGGTGACCTTGTTACATATGTATTGCCTTTGTATGCCTGCTGGTACACTGTCTGGGAATGCTATAGTTAAGTACATAAATAAAGGAGAACTTTTCTTGCATGTAGCCTTACTTTAATTTTATGTTTGTGAAGATAGAAGAACTACTGCTGAATTGTCTAACTGCTTACTTTATTGTGCCTTTATTCCAGGTTGCTCTTGTCGTGTGAGTCCCTGGCCTCTACAACGTTAAGCTTGTCAGAAAGTCAGTCCACTTTGAATGTTAAGCAAGAGTGGTCCCATGGGCACATGATGCTTCCTTCTGTTCCTCCTGACCAAGGTTTACAAAACAGCAGTGAGTTGGGGGATTTACTGAATTTTTCACTTGAAACATCTGTGTCCAGTAACTGCGTCTTATATAGCATGGAAAAGAAGCATTCCCCTTACTCTAGTCCTTGTCATTCCTCAGCCTGGCAATCAGGCCGCTCCAAAAAGAAAGCACTCTCTCTATCTCCTCTGTCCGACGGCATTGGGATTGACTTCAACACAATCATCCGTACATCCCCAACCTCTCTGGTGGCCTACATCAACAGCTCCAGGACATCACCAGCGAATGTGTCACCACAGCCTGAGGTCTATGGACATTTTTTGGGAGTGAGAGGAAGCTGTATACCCCAAAACTGTTCTATTTCAACTGCCCAAAAAGGCCTTCTTATGGCTAATGGCAACATCAGCTTCCCAGGGTACATTGAGAATGGGGCTGGTGAGTACCAGCGGATGCAGCAGCTGGAGCAAGCCAGCTTGCAGATGGCTGCTACAAGTAACATGGTGATCCAGCAGGGAGCGCCATCTGCAGACATCCAGGCAACAGACATCTTGAAAAATGAACAGCTGGATGACTTCTCAGGCCATACAGTTGACGTGCATCCTCCACCTATGCTGCTGCCGCCTCCTCCACAAGGACCACCCCCACCATACCATGCTCACCAGCACCATCATTCACACAGCCTTCCCAGTCACATTCACTCGCTGCCTATGCCTCCTTCTGCCCCAGGCTCCCTGCTTGATGAAGATGGTGAGCTAGAGGATTTCAATGGCAAGCATGGCTGTCGCTGGGTTGACTGCGGTGCACTTTATGACCAGCAAGAGGAACTTGTGCAGCACATAGAGAAGATCCATATAGACCAGAGGAAGGGAGAGGACTTCACTTGCTTCTGGGCAGGGTGCCCGCGAAGGTACAAGCCATTTAATGCCCGTTATAAACTGCTGATTCACATGAGAGTCCACTCAGGAGAGAAGCCGAACAAATGCACAGTAAGTCTGAATTCCGTCTTTCTTACCTATTAAAGGGTCTTTATTACTCATTAAAATACAGAGAAATTGTAATTCTGCCTTTGTTTTTCATAGTTAATGGTGTGATTTTTTAAATAGTCTGTGTGGATGACTGACTGCTCTATCTTTCCACCTAGAGAGTACGGAAAAGTATTGTTTAATTTTATATGTAACAACAGATAAGATTAGGCAAAATTTTATTTTCTGAGTTTATAAACTTTTACTGTAGACTGCAAAAGTGACACGGTAGGCCTTCATAAAGCAAAACCTAAGTACCACCAGTATTTAAGTACCTGCCTGAAGGATACATGAGGGAAAGGTGCTGCAGAATAAGTGGCAGAATTTATCCTGAAATATTCTTGCACCATGTTACTCCTTTTTGACTTGAAGAATTTTCAGGATTTTGCATGATGTTACCATAAGAAACTGAGAAATGTTGGGTATTTTTTTAAGGCAGTTGTTTGTTTTGTTACTAACAAAACCAGACCCACACCCTTGCTTACATAAATACAGTAGGAATAAACACATAAGAATTTTGCTGTTCACGAATTCTAGCAGTGAGCATTCAACCCCTGAAGTCATGTTTTCCTTGCTGTTTTTCTTAGGGTCACTGCAAGTCTGTCTCATACATATGTAATCACATGGGGTAATAATCTAACCAGTAAATTCTAGAACCATTTTATGTTTAGACTCCAATGAACCACCTATAATCTCTGTAATTCAGATTCTTGACTGGCCTTACATACAGTCTATTTTGGATAACCATTAGTTTACCCTTACTAAGTGTTTATTTAGTGTCAACAGGAAGCAGCCTCACCGGTACTATTTCCAGTCCTCAGCATAACCTAACAAAGCAATGGATATATAATTTCTAGGAATAACTGCTGATTATTATTTACTTGAAAAAAAAAATTGTTTATATGTTGTGAAATATAAATTGGTGCTAAGGGTCTATTTCAGTGTGTGCCTAGTTGAAGAATTTTTTTATCATGATGTAGATGTTCGCTTGTACAGTAGGTAAAGGAAGTTTTCTTTTTTGTTTTCACTTTTGTTACTTCAAAGGCCCAATCTCTTTCAGGGAGAGGAAATATCTTCCCAGGTTTCTCTCTTGAACTGAAAGGAACCTATAGAGAATGTGTCACAACACTAGGAAGTCTCTTTATCTTTCTCCTTTGTCACGCCAGAGCCTCAACTCAGGCTCTCTGGCTTCTGAATAATTTTTTAAAATTCCATAATATTCTCTTTTCTGCTCTTCAGATATATTAGATCAGAGTTTACCATTAATTTCCATTTGTCCTCAGGGATTTCTTGTCAGCTTTGTGGGGAAAGAGAGAAGGAGAAAAAAGAATTATTAGGAGTCAAGAAAGTAAGTTTTCAAGGGAGTAGCACATATTAAAAAAAAGAGACAGAGACAGGCATCAGCAGATGAGTGAGGACACACAACAGTATGAAGAAAGAGGGCAGGAATGATGAAAGAGCACTGAAAAAAAAGAGTAATGCAAGTACCCAGGGTCTTTCTAGCAGTAGAATTATGCTAAGTGATCCAGTAGGACTGGGGGAGACCTTGTGTTAGTAGCACTCTATAGTCCCTGCCCTGCCTGTTCAGAAAGGATGCTTACAGTGGCCTTCTCATGATTATGAGGCCTCCTTGAGGAGTCCTTAGCTTTGAAGAAATAATCATTCCATGATGGTAAACATGTTAATATTCAAGTGGATAAGGTACTTCATGTTTCATATGATATGATAACCCTCATGATATGGGGGTAAATCTGGAATATAGGCCCCCTTTCTTGGGAGAAGTATGAAAAAATTGCATTCTTTAGCAGGCTTTGAGTGAAACAGCTTGCTGCTTTCTTGCTTTACCATTTCACAAAAGGTGTGACTTTGGAAAAATGTATCTGGCTTTCTAATGCCAAGGTGCCATGGTCTGGAAGTCTCTCAATATATTTAGGAAACAGTACTTCAGCCAGGCTTCATACCTTTCTCACCAAATGGTGAAATTTACAATCATATCAATACCATTTAAGGTTTTAAACTGCTATTTTAAGTGATGTATTAGAGAGAAGACTTTGGGCAAGATGATAATGAAATACAATTTCTGTAATTAAAAAATTATGCAAAAGAAATCTGAAACTCTTCACCTAAGCTGTGTGAATTTATGCATTTAAGTGATAAAACAATCCATTCATAATCTTTATTTGTCCACCAAGGGTGTTTCTGTGATTTATTTTCTGGTTCTGAGAGTTGAATTCCTCTCTCTAAAATCATTATAAAGTAAAAGTCTACGTTCACTGCAGTTTGCAGACTAATAAGAAACAGTCTGGTAGACCAAGCAGAGAAGGAAAAATGCCAAACACACATTTTTCATGTCAACCAACCACATGTACTACAGAGTATATAGCAGAAGTAATAGGTCTTTGGGAGGAACTATCTTAATGTTAACATTATCAAGACATGCTATAATCATAAGGCAGTCAGTAATACTAGTCACCTTAGTGACTTCTCACACTAATCACTGTGTGAGCATGGTATGTGTTGATGTTTCCTAACATTTTGCAAGAGACAATTGCAATGGGTCCTAGTTAGAATATTTATCATGCAGTGCTTGCTTCTATGCAGCTAAGTGTTGAAAGTGTATTATATATACCCTGTTATACATCCCAATGGATTGCTGTCATAGTTCAGCAACCTTTGCAAGATTGTAGTAATACAAGGTCAGGGTTACTTCTAAGTTGTATTATTGTAACACTAATAATAGCAATAATGCAGAATCAGATGCACACCTAATTGTAAGCTGAACTTTGTAAAATAATTTCATTCTTCTCTGTTGCTGCCCCGTGATGATGAAATAATATATTTGAGAAGAGACTTGAAGAACAGCTAGGACTGCAGTACTTCATGTGCTTGTAGTTAAAATCAGAGCCAAATCGAACATTACTTTGACCTCAACATTTGCTTTGCCACATTTGAACTGGTTTCTATTTATCTATGAAAAAAAATTTGAAGTGATAAACTATAGCTACAAGCGATACTCTAGTCATTAGTTCCTTCTTGTTCTGGATGAGCAGTTTTCTTTGATTCTGGAAGATAAGTGTTGTAGGGTGAGTATTAATCAGCAGCACGTAACAACGTGTGACGATCGTGATAATCAGATCCAAACTTAAAGTCAAGCATTCTTAAGGTCAAAAACTAAGAACATACTTGTCCCTCTGTACAAAGGTAACTAGGGTGGAGTGGAAAAATAATTGCATGCTGGTCCTGATAGATAAGTTTCACATTGTTATTTTTCTGTGAATCAGGCTCTTTTTTGTTTCAACTTTTTAATTTGCTGCTGAAGCTGCATGTTCAGGCTAGGTCTTGGCAATTTGATCCAATATACTTTCTCTGTGAACTGGAAAATCACGGTGTATTTTTCATTCCTGTCCACTTTTCTAAGCTTGGTTCTTGTTCTAAAAAATGCACTTTAATTTAAAAAAGCATGTATTTCATGCAGTTCTGCATTTTGTTTTATATGGGAAGCCAAAGTAGGTGACTATGGTTGGCCTTGCTTTATTACATGGAAATTTATGAAGTTGGAAGAGTACCTGCATGTAAGAGGCCTCACCTGAAGTAGACTTTTTTGAAATAGAACTTCATTAAATAGCTATTAAAATGTATTTGGCTCTCTTACTGTTTGTTCAAACATCTTTCAGGTTCTATTCCAACTTACTGCATCTCAAATGCGTTACCCTTTTCAGTGAACTGATTTAAAGACAAAAAAAAATATATTCATGCCATATAATAATATATATTTAGTATCTATTCCTAAGCTTCTTTATACAAAGTATGTACGGCATGGTTAAATGTGGTTTATTTATTAATCTATGCAATAGCTTGTATTTTGTAGGAATAAGTCAAAGAAAAGAAAGCTGAATGAAAAATTCATGTGGAAAATTTAAGACAATTTTTTAATGAACTTTTTCAAACAGGCAGCTTTTTACTGTCATTGTAGTTCAGAAAATAATTGCGAAGTATCCAAAAATAACAATGAACATTCCTAATTGCACAAACACTTATGTTTGTGTGGAGGAGTTTCTAATTTATTACCTCTTTTTGCTCGTCGATAGGCACAAAGATTGTATTTTATTTATTTTCATTTCCTTGTAGCATGATTTTAATGGAACACTTCTGAGATTTTTTGCATTGCTGTACCAATCTATAAGTAAATGGTAAAATAAAAAAATAATCACTTAAAAATGTGATCGACTTGGAATGTGGAATCCCAAATCAAACATTGTACCTGCCAAAATTTCAGTTGCAGAACACTTAGAGGTTAGTTTTTGGTTTGGTTTGGGTTTGGTTTTTTTTTTTTTGAGTACGAGAGTTTTAAAGTAGAAAATTATTTTAATTAAAACCTGGGGGCCTAATGATAAAGTTACGGTTTTGGAGCATGTCTCTGTGAAGTATTTGGAAATTGGATTACTCTCCAAGCGATAAAATCTTTTTAGATAGCTTCTGCTCTTTCTACTGATTTTACTTTGCATTTTCAGCTTTCCTGCTTGGCAAAGTCTGAGTAAAGTGTGAAGCTTCCCATTTACTGATAGAAAAGCCTAACAATGTATGATAGGAATACAGAAAAATAAGTTATGGTACAGTTGCAACAGAAATGGGCAGAAACTGTTCTTACAAAAAATAATTCTCTTTTAAAGAAAGGAAGAGAGAAGTAGAGGGAACTAGTTAATAAACTGTGCATTGCAATGTTACTTCTTCAGAAAGGAAATACAGTGTGAAGCAAAGGTAAACGCACTGTCGGCTTTTATTCCGGTGATTGACACTGATTTCCCAAGGATTAGAGGTTTAAGTAATGCTTCTGCAGCTCAGTGGAGAACCTCCCAGATACCTAAGTCTAATGGTTTATCTGTGGACATAGGCTTTAAAAACGAATGTTGAGAATTAAGCATCATAGAACAGTCACTGGATTATTTGTACAGAGTAATTAAGAAATGGAAAAATGCCACATACCTTTTCGTGCACATATGGTTGCACTAGTTAAATATGCTGCAAACCAAATGCAAATATATTCAGAAGCATTTGGACATGCTAAAGTATTCCTTGACTTTTTCTCACCATTCAGATTTAGTTTCAGATACTTCTACTGGCTTAATGTTTACTTCCCAGAGAGGAGACTGGTCCTGTGAGTTTTTGAAGGGTAAGTTGCACAGCAGTAGTCTGACAGATATCAGAGAGATTCTTCCAGGCAGAATCCTGAAGTCAGTGACAGACAACTCAGTGATTCCATTTATTTCAGTGGCATGTCTTGAACGCAGGTTTATACACACACTTACATAGATTCATAGAATCATTTAGGTTGGAAAAGATCTTTAAGATAATCAAGCCCAACCATAGACCTAACCCTGCCAAGTCACCACTACATGAAGACCTTCAGCACCACATCTACATGTCTTTTAAATATCTCCAGGGATGGTGACCCAACCACTTGCCTGTGCAGCCTGTTCCAGTGCTTGACAACCCTTATGGTGAAGAATTTTCTCCTAATATACAGTCTAAACCTCCCCTGGTGCAACTTGCCCCATCAGTTGTTACTTGGGAGATGAGACTGACCTCCACCTTGCTACAACCGCTTTTCAGGTAGTTCTAGAGAGCAATAAGGTCTCCTTTCAGCCTCAGGTGCAGCAACCCAAACACCAAGCTCAAACACACAAGAATCAGCTTGTTACACTCTGATCCCTGAAGCACTTCTGTTTTACTGCTATTGTAGTCCCAATTAGTTGAGGTCACATAGAGCAGATGCTAAGAGCTTGTGGTTTTTTACAGGTAGGTACATGCAGGGTAGGTTTCCAAAGGGCTTGGACAATATAAGGTTTAAGCACTGTTCAGAACGTTATTGTAGTGGACTCTTCCTATAAATGGTTGAGGTAGGCTTCTTGGACAAGGATATTTCCAGTATATCCAGTGCAGTGGAGTCCCCTGTTACAGAAATGCAATTACTGTTGATCTTGTGTTTACAGGGCTTTAATAACTGCTGAACAAACCTTTCTGAACAAGGCTGTCTGGAAACAGAGAGGTCTCTTTAGAGGTATTCACTGTGAAGGTGCAGTCTGTGTCTGTGTAGGACTAACCAAGAAAAGGAAATTCAGAAGGAAGAGCTACTGAGGAAGCTGTGTCTGTTCTGTCTAGAACTGCCATGGGACTCAGTTAGCTCTGTTCAGTGCATCTGGTTTTGGTAAACTTTAATATAGGCACATGATGGTTGTTTTCTGGTATCGACTTTATCTACTGAGAGTGCTTGTTTTTCCTGTCTATTAAAGACGATTTTGATTTAGGTTTCATACTTTCTTACCATCACTTTTAAGGATATATACCAACTTTATTCCATGAGCACTCAGCTCTTGAGAATTAGCACACATCATTACAAAGTTCAAGATCATAGTGAATGATTTTAGAGCAATGAAAGTGCAGTAAGAAATTATTTTTAAAGAGCTGTTTCTGCATGAAATGTTGAAATGTAATGTTCCTCATCTGTCCCTGAAGGCATGTGCTTGATACAAAGAGTTGTTATAAATAATTTTGCTCCCTCTCTTTTCTCCCTCTTTGAATGCTTTCTATTGGTCATCAACTGGCACAAGTTCAAGGAAAAGATGACAATATGCCTTTATTGGTACTTTTGGTACATTTCTATAAATACATTCAAACAAAATTAAATCGTTTGGGCTCTTTTCTATATTCTTTACTGTTAACATTTACAGAATTGCCTCCAAGGTTAATCAGATACAAACATCAAGTGATGCCACTGTTCTTCAAGGTCTGTTGTACTGCTGATGGATGTATTTTCCTAGTAACATTCAGTTTTCTGTTTTAAGAAATTACAGCTATACAAACAAGCTCATCTGGGCTGACAATAAAAAAATCATTGATTCTAATTAGGAGTCGTCACATAATAGAAAAAGACAGGGCTTCTTTTGTTCCACAAAAAGCCTTTGCCTGCTTGCAAAAATGCATGGATTTCTTTCCAGTGGCTTTATATAATTAGTATGAGAAAGTTTCAGTCCTGTGATCTTACAGTTTCCAAGTGATTCAGACACACTTGAACCTTGTTGAAGATATTTGAAGGTAATCTGTTACGGGGGTTGGTAGATGGCCTGAATATGAGGTCTGCTTTATTTATTTAAAGGAGTGGACTATGCATAAACAGAATTAAGAAATATTTGTGTTGAGACTGCTGGGATTATTGTGAGTCCTTTTTTAAAAATGAGCTACTGTTGAGAAACAAGGCTGCTCAGCTCTGACAGATTCACAAGCTTTTGAATGCCTGGACAAATGTGGTCTGAATCCATTGTGTAAATTAACAATGTGAGCTGCTAAGTTTTGACACTGATTTTATGTCTGCACCAGTGAGGCAGGTCCATTATTGCATAACTTGTCAAGGAAAGAGACATACAGAATCAGTAAATACTGTAGAAATCATTATAAGTGATAGCTATGCAGGCAGAATGACTGAAAATATACAACATATCACCAGTTAAACTCAGACTGTTATACTCAGTTAAATGAATCTCTGTGAAGGCTGGATTGGGAACATGGTATTTCAGTGAATCAATGGAGCTGATTTGGTTCCAAATTAAAAGCAAGCCATCTGTAGGATCATTGATATGCCTTAATTGTGATAAAGTTCTAAAAAGTCTGTTCTGCATATTTTTAAAAGCTGACATTTCCTTTAAAGGCAGAGGTCTGCTACTGCTGCTTCTCGTTGTCAAGAGTTGCTGAAGGGTTGCTGAATGCAACACTAAGCTGCAATACTGACTGAATCACCACACATCTTGAAAAATGGTGATGGCCTCTTTGGAAACGCATCTTCTCCTGTCATCCTTCAACCAGTTACAGCTGGAGGGAAGCTTTGGAGTTAATTTATTTAATTCCTTTTGTGCTTATCAGTGCAATATGTGTAGTGGTCATATGTTGCGGATAGTCTTTGCAAGGCTTAGAAGACAACAAAAGTGAACTCATCATAGCAGGTACTAACTTCAGTTCTTCTTTTATCATACTAGTATCTAAGTACTTTAGTTTTTTGCGTTATGTAAGATACAGGTCACTGAATACATCAGCATTGGCTTTTGTAAATGAACTAAATCTAAAATGTTAGTATACTTATAGTTTAGGCTGTATTTTGCTGATGTCACAGATCCTCAATTACCATCAAGCAAGCATTGTATCTGGACAGCAAGGAAACAATATACCTGGTCACTCTCAACCTGAAGGAGACAGAGAATACTGCAGTGAGCTGAATAAGGAGAATTCTTGATTGCTTATAGGAAGGAGGACTGTATTCATCCAGCCCCTGGAGATTTCCCTGACTGTGAAGTTGTGTAAAAATTTTAGCCCAAAGGTGTCAGGAGTTTTTGAATAGGAACGAAAGATAGGAATGAACTACTTTGATAAGGATGAAAACTATGAGAAGCTGTTGCAGTAAAAATGCAGTCTTTATAAAGGAAGAGGAGTGTAACAAAACTGTGCTATATTTATATTCCCTGAAAATGAGAAAAACTAGTAGGTTACCTCCCAGGTATCTCATGATCTTGAGATAATTTTTTTTTCTTCAATAGTACATAATGTAACTGAGAAGCATGAGACCTTTAATGTCTCAGAGCACACAAGACAAGGTGCAACAGGGTAAGGCATGTTCCCTTTTAGATATAATGAGAGAATCCTGTCTTATGTGTGGATACAGCGAGCATGTCTGGGGTGCACAGATGTAAAACTGGTGGCAGAGACTGGAAACAGATGCTGTGGTGCATCTTAGACAACCTGCATGGGGTATTTCTTGCTGCTGCTGCTTGTTTGTCTGCAGAATGAGGAGGAAGGGCATGGGTGTGCAGTATGAGGAAGAGAAGAAAATTAAGCTAGCAGGCTTTATGTCATACCTAATGAGAATACACCAGTTCTTGATGTTCTGGTTTGATGCATGGCTGCAATTTGCACTTTTTCCCCCAATTTTCAGCCCTTATATACAGGATTAAGTAATTTTTTTATTAGCTGTGAAGATTTCTTTTCACAGTCCTTGTGAAATTCTGTGCAGAGGGAATGGTCCATAACACTAATCATGGATATATGGTATTTGGATCTATTCTGGCATGTATCCAGAAAGCTCAGGGTTTAGGCAGCATCAGCTCACTTCTGTCTGCGTAACACCATATAGGTATGGATCCCAAGAGCCTCCCTTAGTGGACTGGTGACATAAGCCATACAAACACCAAGGTCATAGTTATTAAGTCCTGAAGGAAACAAACTCAGTTATTCTGTTTTACCTCTAGAGTGACACTGGGGAAGATACAAGAAATCCTCTGTTGGTGATTTAGAATTTGACTCAATACTATTGGGTTGGTGTGTGTATACCCTGTGGTACTATATATTTAGCGAGTTTTCATTTTTATTGAAAGGGGTTAAAAAAAAAACCCTACTCTTAAAAATCTGTTTGTACCATAAGAGTAAGCTGAATTAAATAGCTTGAACTCTTTCAGTTTTTGAATGGTACTTGGGGTTCTTTACATTCAGTATTTTGGCATCCTTGATCAGCAGACTTTCCAGAAACTGCATGGTTTTCTTTCTGAAGTTAGAAGTTTAGACAAACTGCAATTTCTTTTAATGAACCGTGGCCCTAATTTATTAACTGCTCTTTTTAAGTTGAATGAAATCTTCACATAGAAAAATATTTTCACTTGAGTCCCTGAAAAATAATTGTCCATTCAATAAATCTGCAGTAATTTAATTTTTTCAAGGTCATGATCTGATAAAACAATGTGTCATTGCTGTAACACCCTTCTCCCCATACAGTCACCATTTTGAAGACAAATGCAGATGAAGACTTTAATTTGAACATGCTATTTAAAGATGCATAGGAAGCTGTGAAGTATTCGACCTATGTAGAAAAGCCACATATTTTTTCTGAAAGCTAAAACAGTAAATGAAACACATCATGGTAAGGAGGAGGCACAGCGTGTTGCATTTATTTATGTGTTTGTTTGTTTGTTTTATTTTCTTTAAGTATTTTCATCTGTATTAGCCTGCAGGATAAGATAAAATGCTCTGTTCTGAGGTTCTGTCTCTTGGTCATACCAGGGCTGCTAGTAACATTTGGTCATCTAAACCTACTTGAGTTCTTGTTGGGAAAACCTGATGAACTGCTTCTCAAGTAACCAAAAGATACTGTAGTTTTCTTAATTTGTTGATATAATCATAGACAAGATTTTGTAGCATCAGAAGATGAGCTTATCTACAGATATGGGCATTCAGATTCAAATGATTGTATTACCAGCTTTGCATGTTACTGGCCACCTGCAAAGTCATGGTACATCATAATTTCTGAACACTTAGTCCACTGCAGCTCCTAAGGTCAGACATGGATTTTATTTTGCATTTGGTTTAGACAGGTTAGATACATATGGTATACTGCAACTCAACTTATAGCTAGTAATACGCCAAGTGTTAGTATCTTGATGGCTTGCAAGTGTACCTGTTGACTGTCCATGAAAAGGAGCTGTCGAAATTGTAAAACATCCTGAGTGGTTTTCAATAAGCCTGATTTTTAAAAAGTTTTGAAATTTTTGTAGATTAGCCCCATTTTTTTTGACAGGAAAATTCTGAAACATATTGTAATTACTATTTAAAAACCTCCAAACAACCTGTTAAAAATTGAAAGTATTTTTTCCTAGTTAATCATGACCTTGTAAAATACACTTGAATCTACTCAATTTATACATTGGTTCCCATGGTGCAAAACCTGAACCTTGCTATAAATCAACCTTTGATTATGGGTAAGAGCTTTCTGGCTGAGGTGAGAATTGAGATAGAAGGGTAGGGAAGCACCAAAGAGTTGATCACTGTCCTTACAACAAAGATGTTGGGGTGTTTTTGCTGTATTTTCTGTAGGGCATTGAGCACTTCACAGTGAAATACCTGACTGTTCTTGTCCATGGCCTCCTGGGTAAGATGTCATCAGCACTTGGACAAGCTTACTGGTGGTATTCAGGAGATCAGGTGGATTTTATCATACCATTGCTTCATTATTCAATAAAAGTAAATGAGATGCATCCTGACAAGCCTGCAGGTGTATAGTGTGTGGCCCATACACCTATCTCACAGGGGATCTACCCCAGGAAATGTGAAGTTTTGTCTTGTTGGCTTTCAACACAAGTGCATGTGTTAGAATCTGAAGCTCGTTATGAATCACATTCTTGTGTAAAGAAGCTATTTAAAACTGGTTTTGCTTAGTTTTGCTTCATAAGGTGTATGTAAACAGACATTTTGATTTTTGAGAGCTGCAATTTCAGAAAACTTAAGTCTTTTTTGTTATAAATATCCCTTCATAAAATATCTCATGTAAAACATGCTGGCTCTATCTGCTGCCTCTTAGAACAGCAAACAAAATACCTCAATCTTGGCTGTTCAATAAGTATATGCTCTTCATGGTTTGTGGTAATAAAAATATGTTAGCCTGAGTGTGGATGCCTTTGGTTTAACTGATGATGTTTCAGAATACCCACATGTTGGAGAGGATCACAAGTTTTTCTCTCATGTGTTTGAGGAATTATACCATCTGGCATATGGATGGAAGAACGTTAATCAGATTGCTAGAGGTGTATTGAAAAGTAACACAGGTCTAGGCCACTACTAAGTGGCCTAAGACACTAATTCTTTCGCAGAAATAACAAGTTTCTTTTGAGAAACTCGATTCAGAAATATTTGAACAGAAATCAAGTCCCAAGTATCACCATACCCTCTAAGAATAACTAAAACTGACTGTGCTAGAGCTATAAACAAGACTCTCAGCTTGCTAAACTTGCATTAAAATTCCAGTTGGCAACTGGATTTGTACATTTTAAATAAGGCCAAAATAACAGAACAGCATATGTTGTCCTGTCATTTGACTTTTTCTAATAAAAATGGCTATTACTGCTCAACAATGTCATTAGTTTGTTATACTAATCTCACAATATCTGCTTAACAACTCTTTGTTTTATTAAGATATTAAACATATATTTTCATTTTTTTAAATATAAAACCTGCCATCAATGATAAAAAAGCATTCTTAAATATGGAAGCTTTTTCACTGTTGCTGTACAAACCCATCAGATGGTAACCTTCTTCTGAAGTGCATTTTTCAGTTAGTTTTAAGTAGAAGAAAATACCTCTGTGTTTCAAGGGTTGATCACCTCTCAAATAGAGAACAAAGCTGGCTTGAAGCAGGAGACCATCAATGAGAATGACAGCAGCAAGGATAAGTGGCTTTTCCTCATCTGCCAGTGTAAAATACTAGCTAAAAAACTCAGCTGACTCTGGAGTAGTGTTGATTGCTGACTTTTTAAAAATGCATGCCTGCTTTGTGTTTTATCTGTTCAAAGAAATGCTTTAAAGGCCTTAGTTTGCAGTCAATTAATCTCCTAGAGTAATTTGTTTGCCCGATTCTGTTGCCAGATGTATTATCCAGGTACAAGCCACTTTTTGTGGTGGTAAAGAGACTTAGCTGATAAAGCAGTTTATTATGTTTCACTGCTGTGAAGTACATTGATCTTGCTCACGGAAAATGTTAGTACTTTCTCCTTTGTTTGAACCATACCTCTATTTTTCCAGTAATTGTTGTCTGTGACTTAGATCTCATTAGGATTATGCCAAGGTCACTGAATGGCATGTCAGCTTAATTACAGCGGCTTTCAAGCTGAACCGTTCTGACTCACAAATAGGAATTCACAGTTAGGTAAATGAACAATCTGAAGTCTCTGAGCTGCATACCATTCGATTCTTAGCTCTTTGCAGTAAGATGCTGAGTGAGGACAGTGTTCCTTGGCTCCAGTGAACTGCAGCTGAAGTTCAAAAGCTCCTGACTTGCGACAGGACTAAGCCACCTGCACAGCTGACTGTAAATTATAGGTTTTAACTGTCTAATTTTAAGCAGTTTAGAAATGAACAGGTCTCTGCTATCCCAGTTGAAAAGTATAGCAGTGGTGGGGAGTGAGAGACATCTAATACCTAGAGAAAAGGCATCTGTTAAGAACGAAGTGACTTGTCCAGTGCAAACAGTGAAATATTAAATACTTCTAAGCACTCCACTGGAAAAAAATAGGTAAGTCCAGCTGTCAGGTTAAAAGTCCAGTTCTTAAGGAAAGGCATAAGCAGCCTGCACTCTTTTGCCCCAGAAGTTTCCATGTGTTTGAAAACAACTTTATTGTAATTACGTCAGGGCATGTGTCACTGCATGTGTTGTTGCTCCAAAATCTTAGATCTTTCTGCAGCTGGATGGTGGGACCCACGTAAGAATTCTGTTTGCAGTGAGAGGCAGCTCCCGTTTTTCATGGGATCTGTTTCTTTTTAAAATTTGTTTAAACTTGACATCAACATATCTTATAGATCAGAGTGCTATGTGATTCTGTAATATAATTGGCTTTATTTTGCCCTTCGAAGGTCTTTTACAGAGGTGCATATCTACATAAACATCAGGTGGATCTATTAAAAAATCTCAGAATACAGCAAGAAGCAGAAGCTTTTTTCATGCACTCCCAAGTAGATACATCAACAACATTTTTCATTTATGCTTATAGTCTCAGTGTTTGTTTGGATTTGAGCAAAATTAACTCAAGTGTTTTTGCGTACAGGGAAGACAACAGAAAAGTGCATTTTTCCAGTTAAAAAAAACCAAAAGCTTAACTTTAATATTGTCCCAAAAGTTAAAACAATGGAAGTATCTGGGAAATCTCAACTGTCAATAGACAGTCAGTTCTAGTGGCCAGACCTAGGCAACAGTGAAGGGTAGAGCTGGATAGCATGATCAGGTTAAATTATGGTCCAGATCAAAGAAGACAAGAAATGTGCTGTTTCAAAAACCTTGCCAAGAGCATCCACTCACTGAAATCAGCAATCTGAGAAGCCTGTGATGCAAATTTGCATTTGGGATAGAATGGAAATCTAAGTAGACCACGGGAAAATGGTTAAAAAGTGGTAACTAGAGCAGAGCAGTAAGGAAGAATGAATATCCTATCCAATATAGGATGAAGACTGGTGCAGGGCAAGCAGGGATTAGGATTGAGTTGTGAATGAGGATCTTTGCTGTATCCTAGGGACTGTATCCTATAAGATGTGTCCTGGTTGTTCCAGGCTACTCTGTCAGCTTCACAGGCTTGCTCTTCATCGCCTGGAATGTTGATTTATGGGAGCACAGCTGTGGCCAGCTGTATCTCAGTTATTATATTTAGGCTGGACTATGTGGCATTGTGTAATTAATTGCCTGGCTAGGACAGATAAAGCACTGACAGAGAAAAGAACTTCTTGAGAGGCTCTTATGTTTTCTGACAAAGCATAGCTTTCACCTTGGCCTCAGTTTCTCAGCATATCTGAGAGTCGTGCTTTGCTGCAGTTGTTTGCAGTCTCTTAAGTGCCTAGTCCAGGCAGAGAGAAGGAACACTGCAGGTCATGTGCTGTCACCATTTCTCAGGATTCTTTGCACAGGTTTGTGTATTCTCAGTGTGATGTATGCAGTAACAAGTTGTAGGTACAAGACCAAATATAATAAAAATACCAAACCATTTTAATGGAGGAGAAGGAGAAGATGGTTCAGTTCAGGGTTTTTTTATATGTCATCTGTTTAATTCATTCTCAGTAATTAAACTCATAGACTTACTATGGAATGGAATGGAAAAGAAAGATCACAGAATAGAAGTATTGTGTCCTTTAATTTAAAATGCACCTGGCCGTTGACTCAGATTTTTAATATACAGATTTTTTTCCAGCTAGTTTCAGATGAGTTCTGAGCTCCTCTTATGAAAACAGCAACAAAATGAACCACTAACATGTATATCATTACAGTCTCTTTTATCAACTTACTATGGCTTGATTTCATTTTCCATGGAATTAGATTGATAGGTGAAAAGTCTCACAGTTAGTTCAATACAAATTAAGTAGCTAAGCTTCTAGTTAGCGCATCAGATATGAATAGTTACTACTGAGTATATGTTGATATGGTTGACTTGCAACTGACAACAGCAGTGCTTACATGTAGACAGATGATGGTTGACCCTAATCAGCTTGTACAGTTCATTGTGACCTGATGCTTCCAGAGACACTGATCAAAGTCCCGTGAATCTTTCTAATGCAAAGAGTTATTCATTATACTCCTCAGCACATTCTTTGAGAGGATTCTGAGAAGATTCAGGACTTCTACAATAAATTTGAAGCACATATAATAACCTTCAGTGAGAGGTGGCAACTGATATTTCTGCATGATGGTTTTCAGAAGACTAGTGTTTAGTGTTCCACAGAGGTAGGGAACATCTTCATTACTGTATATAGCAATCTAGATTTAAAAAATTCTTTTCAAAACTTGGTATCTCAGGAGTATCTTTCTGAGGAGTCCACTGTGCAAAGGTGTTTAAGAGGCAAGAAGTAGCCGGCTGTACTTGCAGGATATTAATTATTTTTTTTCTCTTCAGTATTTCTGACTGAGAGTTATGAGATATTAAAACAGGAATGAACACTGCTTAAGAAAAAATTCAAAGTTCTCTGAAATATTGTCATTACACCATCCAGTTGAACATGTTTAGGTCTATAATTTTCCATCTGCATAAACAGAATAATTTAGGACTCATTATGCAAGTGGTGCAAAGAACAAGATACATAATTTTCAGAATCTCTTCCAAATCTTTGAAGTACATTAATTGCCTGTACATTGAATGGCACCACTAGGTTATACCACTTTAAGGGAAGGTTTGCTGTACGCTTCACATCACTGCAAAAGTTGGGTAAAATTAGATGAGTTTCTAGCATATACTTTCTTCTCTGTCACTGTTAGAATTTTGTATTCAGAGTGAAAAGAATACAGTCTCTCCTAGGAGACACATGGAAGGAAAGTCTGTGGGTAGTTAATTTGAGTTTTTATTCATATGGGCAAAAGCATTGACATTACAGCAGCGTTAACAAACATGGGAGTTCAACCCTGCTGTCATGGGTGCTCCTTGACAGTAGACTAAGCTTCTGAAGACAGCAGTAGTCTTCCCTGTGGAAAGGCTCAGAAAAGAGCTCTGTGGTCCTCAGTAAGCTTAGTGAATTCTTGCAAGTGCAACTTCCTTGAATAAGCTGTAAACAGCATAAGATTTGCACTCAGGAGTCACAGTCTGTCTCTTCCCTACCGTTAATTCTCTGGGTGGGACCTGCAGTCCCCCAGGCTGTAAGCAAGAATCTGCTGTTTGCAATAAATTCTTCCATGTACCTCACAACTGAAACAACAAAACAGATTTGCTTTCTTTAAGGCTAAAAACTTGCTCGCATGCTTGAAAGAACTTGAAGACTATGTTAATAGTGCCATCTGGTGACACGTCATGTAACCCTATGCTATTTCTGAGGCAATATTGTATTTTAACACAATTTTTTAACCTATCTATATGAATATTTTCTGCCAAGTTAATAGAATGACTAGGGGACTAGATTCTTAAGCATCTTTTGCTGTTTAGTCTCTTGAAGTGCTTTTGATGCTGTTTTCTCAACTTGAAGGCAGTTCTTTAGACATGATGACAGGACAAAGGGTGTGTAATGTTGCCTTGGCTGGGGATTCTCAAATGTAGGAGAGATCCTGGACAGTATCAAATTCACAGCTGTTACTGGGGGAAAAATACCTCGCTTCTTGTGACCATTGGCAATAGTTTTCTTCACTTCTGCTGATACCTGGTTAAGTGCTATATCAGTTATGTGAGGAGGAAGTCAAGGTACATTTTACTTTAATGGGATACATCAGTACAGATGCATATGTAATCACATGCGCCCAAGATCATGCACAGCACTGGAAAATTTGCAATGAAAATGAAGCTGCAAGATCAAATTAGAAACACATAAATAGAGAACCTGAGTGCTTTTAGCACATTTTTGCTACTGGGGCTGGTCTATATGCCTACCTGCTTCTAAAGGTCTTACTTAAAGCAGTAGCAGCATTAAAATTAATGTCTGCAATTGTACCTCAAAGTAGAGAGAAACCAGAATTGCCTGAACTCAGCAAAACAGAAGATGACTGTTGAATTGCATTCCTCAATGCCTAACATGTCTTTTTTTTTTTTTTTTTTTTTTTTTCACTGAAGTGGAACAGACTGAGTTACATGCTTAGTTACATGCTTAGTGTGTAGTGTGCTCCAATGGTCTAAAACACCCCAAATTTAACATCTGAAAGCATAAAACCACACCTGAAAGTGTGAAGGGGGGTGGAAATTAAGTCCTATGCTTATATTTAAAATTCTTCCTCTCCTTAAGTACATAAGGAAGAGTATAAATCTTTATGATGTCATGAACTGACTTGTTGCTGTTAACATTCAGAGAAACCTGGAAACGGTCCACAAACAAGGATTTTCAGTGAGATTAAGAGTTCAGCTGATGTGCAGCTGATGTGTTGAGGAAGCTCTGAGTAAGCTCTGTGGCTATGATACAATCATGATTCACAGGTGTGAAGCAATACAGCTGACTCTTGAATGGGTAAATATTTCAAGATCACAGGACAAAAGGAACATATCTTTATAGTTAGTGGGACAGGGGTAAAGTAAAAACAGTCTGTTACATAATCTGGCCCAGCCAGCTGCTGGGGACCTTTGTATTTTATATACTTAAACTCTGAATCAATAACTTATGGATAATTGAAATATCCCTCACAGAAAGACGTTTAATCTTGAAAACCTCAGGAAGGAGCAATCAGGAGTTATGCTGGTAACTCATTTGCATTGTTAACTAAACTTACTGCTAAAAATGTGCCCTTTGTCTGATATTTATTTGTATAGTTCCAGGTTTTGGACATTAGGTTAATACTTTTCCACTAGATCAATCAAATGAAGTACTAAATTAAGTGTACTTGAAATAGCAAGCAAATACTTCCAGTAACTTAAGTCCAAATAGTAAGCATTTTATTGTGTTACTAATCTTGTATGATATAGTTTAAGAAAAATATTTTTCACTCTTGCTCAAGTAGAGATATTAAATAAATTTTCCTGAGGAAATTTAAATTTCAAACAGTTAAAAAGCTTCAATCAAATAAAATATGAAGGCTACAGTCTGTTATTAAAAAAAGTCTTTCAGTTGTTCAAGAGGAATAACAGTTTTTTGTAGTCTGTCACTGTAGATATTGATTTCTGATTCTCTTTGCTTACAGTAGTATTCTTCTGAAAATACTGTAACATCTATCTGAATATCTTCTTTTTAAGCATGGTTTAACAGGGTTTTATTATCATTTAGAAGTTGAAATTGCAATCTGATAATTTTGAAATGCTTTGATCTCTGAAACAATGTTTAAAATAGGTTTTAAATGTTCGAGAAAAAGCTAAATATTCCCGAGGTATACTTGTAAACTGTGTCAACGATACCACAGATTCTGTACTCAGGGCTATTGGAGACTTTTTTCTTCAGTCACTGTTTTGCTTTTTGACTCTAAATGCTCCTGGTAAATCCAGTGACTTCTGTACGGTTACACGAGTTTGAGTGGCGTATGGCTCTGATGTGGCATTCTTAGTTTGAACGGTCAAATTTACTTTAAAAACACCATACCTTTTAAATTGGTTGACGTAAATGGTGGCAAAACAGCATATCCAAGGCAAGAATTTGGCCATATGTTTACCATCCAAACAAATTAAAATTGTGTGCTGTTCCGTCACATGTTTTTTGAATTGTTTTCTTGTTTGCCTTGTAATAGGTTACCTTCAGTTGCTTTAATCACATGGTTTTTGTTTAGGATGCATGATGGCAGTGTGGAGAGGTATACAAATCTTAACTGGTGTATGCTCTGTTGTCACTTGATAGAACTTTATATAGACACAGTGGCCTTCCTTATTTACTGACATATTGGACAGAAGATTTGAATATCAAGATCATTTTTGTAGGCATGATCACTGAGTGTATTTCTAACTGAAACTATAATTCTTTTATTGTTCTTCTGTGCAGTTTAAATGCTTTTGTTGTTGTAAAGTCCAGACATACTGAGTAAATATAACTCATTGAAGGATGCATTGCTTATTTGTTCTGCTTGTAGGCAGTAAATGGAAAATCTTGCATTGTTTTTGTATTGCATGGGAAAAGAGTTTCTTGTAAGAGGGTCATATGGGGTATGTATCTTAGTGAGACTTGACACTAGTTTAGGAATGAGTGATTACAAAATCCTGACCTGAGAGGCTAAATATGTTGATTCTCATTGTTAAGACCCTGATACTACGTTCATTGTTCTTGTAGAGGGTTGGTGGTGGACCGTGAGAAGAGATAGGATTTATCTGAAGGAAGACAGAGCCCTATTCTGTCTTGCCTTAGAATCCTGGAAGACAGAGTCCTATTCCGTCTTGCCTTAGTATCCTGTAAGTGGTGTTGTTTCAGTTTCTGTAGAAGTCTTGCCAGGGCAGGATACTTATAGGATATCTGGATCAGCACCGGCCCTAATTGTCCATACTTAGCTTTACGGTTTCTTGATAACGTTCCCTGTATCAGTCCTCTTCTGTTTCTAAGGATGTATGTTGTATCCATTGAGTGCCTTCCCTGAAACATATTGTAGTGTTCTAGTTGTATTCTCCTGCACTGCATTCTCCTGCACTGCCATTTCACTTGCCAACCAATTTATCTGCAGCTTCTGTGACATTTGCATCTCTAAGCACCACAAATGTATTTGTCCCAGTAATGTGACAGATACTTATGCATTTCCAACTTGTTCTGTACAACTTGTGTGATGAAGCAGAGTGTTAGTGCATAGTTCTGTTCCTTTTTATGTCCTCTTGTGAGAGCAGAACTCAAAGTCACCTTCTTTGTGTACCATCTGCAAGGCCAGCAACATTTTTCAGTGACTACCTGCAATGATAGCAAAAATAACATCAACAAACCCTGCTGTGGGAAAGCGAGCTCTGACACTTTCATGTCTTTGCTGTGACACATATCCAATGCTGTAAGTCAATATTACGTAGCAAATAAATTTTTAAAAATATGCCATGAGAATTTATGCTTTTACTTCTAAAGAGAATGAATTTGAAAGTCAAAGGGGAAAATTATTTATTTCTATGTTTATTTAGATTAGTTTCCCCTTTGATTTCCAACATCAACACTAGTATTCGATTGGTGCTGTGATTTTTTTTGAACATTAGTGTTA
The DNA here is from genome assembly GCA_032159205.1 of Eurystomus glaucurus suahelicus. Taxonomy (NCBI): domain Eukaryota; kingdom Metazoa; phylum Chordata; class Aves; order Coraciiformes; family Coraciidae; genus Eurystomus; species Eurystomus glaucurus. Next base: position 40,855 of record JAVFHW010070457.1, read on the forward strand.
TGTCTATTCACACACGCATGAGAGAAGTTGTCTGGGTCAGAAAATTGACATTCAGAATGCTAATATTTGAAAGTTTATCCCCATGTGTGTTACAAAAACATATAAAATTTATAAACCTCAACCATATTTTGGATACTCTAAAATGTTTACACTGAATTTGTAATTGCACATCTTCAGTTTGTTTCCTCATATGTGATGGAAAGTACTGGCAGCATAAGGAAAGGAGATTTTTAACATTACTGCGTAATAAAATATTCAGTAAGAGTAAATAGGAAGACCACTACTGGCAACATATCAGCAAATAGAGAAGCAAAATTACAAATGAATGGACAGTCAATTTTGATGAGCAGCTCAAGCTCCAAATCAGTTATTTAGCCATTAACTTTACAGAGCTGAGATTTCAGCTAGGACCACTTTTTGGTGTTTCTACTCAGTGCAATGATCAGCAGTAAACTGCCACAGACCCAGCCAGTATTGTTACATCAGTTCATTAATAAGATCAACTCGTGATCTTGTGAGCAAGCTCAGAAAGTGTGAGATGGAAGAACAGACGGTGAGATTAAGAACTGGCTACATGATAGAGCCCAAAGAGTGGTAATCAATGGTGCCAAGTCCAGCTGGAGACCTGTAACTAGTGGAGTCCCCCAGGGATCAATGCTGGGTCCAGTCCTGTTCAACATCTTCATCAATGACCTTGATGAAGGGACAGAGTGTCTTCTCAGCAAGTTTGCTGATGATACAAAACTGGGAGGTTTGGCTGATACACCTGAAGGCTGTGCAGCCATTCAGCAGGGTTTGGACAGGCTGGAGAGCTGGGCAAACAGGAACCTAATGAGGTTCAACAAGAATAAGTGCAGAGTCCTGCACCTGGGACGGAGTAGCAAAATGCACCAGTACAGATTGGGAGGCGATCTGCTAGAGAGCAGCTCTGTGGAGAAGGACCTTGGAGTCCTGGTGGTATTCTCTTTCTGTTTAAAAATGCGGTAAGAGAACAGGATGCTCCGAGAGACAGTTCCCCCTTCAGAGTTTTCTGGGCCACATGTGTCTTGTTCTTCCTACCTAGAGCTGATTCCTGCATGCGTAAGGCTTCCCAGCTCCTTCAGGCTGTTACAGGTGAGTTACTCCCAGATACTGCAGGAAAGCAGAATTCACCTAGAAATTATTTGATTTTTGTTTAGGTTTGAGGACATCTTGATTTCATTTGTACAGTTCCTTAAACTGCAAATGGACATTTGAAAGTATATCCTATTGTTATTTTCTGAATATCTGGCCATACTAGAACAAAGAAGCAATAATGGCTCGTGCTTAAAAATTACTCTTCATTAAGAAAAGTCTGAGAGAAGTTTACCAGTGTTACATATAGGAATGGTTCGCTACATATCATACAAATTACATCTTAGCTATGTACAGTCATAGATAAAAATGATTTCCGAGTTGGTTTATTTCCAGACTTCCCTGGTAACCCTTTAGGCACTAATTATAAACATGTTTTACTTCTATTGTGGTCTGCTTGGCCAAGCTGATGGTGTTGCATAAATCATTTATATTCTGTAGGCTTCAGTTATAACCTACAGTGTTATTTTCCGCAAGAAACATTTTCATTAAAAAAACACACATAGAACTTTCATCTTCAGTGATTCGTTCATGTACACACCTGAAGACAGACATGCACTTAGGCTATTGGCAGTACAGAAATGCATCTACTGATAGGAGTTAGTAGAACAAGCAGGTCTGTTCCTGACTTGATTCCTTCAGAATCTCTGCTAGGACTTTGTCTACTGCATCTATCCAAACTTACTTTTGTTAAAGGTTATGCTGCGTAAGAATAAGAGCTTTTGTCTTGACTATTCTCATTTTGCAAAGGAGGAATTAAATTGACTCTTTAGGGCATGTGAAGTAATGCTTTGCTAAGTATGGATCTAAATCTCTTGCTAATGAGCAAATAATTTGCCATTTAAGTCTGACTTACACTGCTACCTGTTGATTGCATTTCCCTCAAAATCTTCTTTCTCATCCCTGGAAAGTGTTCAAGGTTGGGTTTGATGGGGCTTTTGAGCAACCTAATCTAGTGGAAGATGTCCCTGCTCATGGCAGGGGGTTGGAACTAGATGATCTTTAAAGGTGCCTTCCAACCCAAACCATTCTATGATTCTGTGAAAAGACAAGATAATTTCCATTTATGTGTCCTACTACTAAGCTGAAGCATTGCTATGTTTTTATCAAAAAACCTAATAGTTCTTGTTAGCAGTCTGGTGAGTTGTGTCCTTATTACTCCTTTTCAACTCTCTATATAATTAAATATACCAACGTAGACACATGCACCCTAGATGTTATCTTCTGTTCAGATACTCTATTTCTCAGCTGTATTTTGCTTATGTATCTCAGAGAAGGTCGTCTTTTTTTTATCAGTACCAAGAAGAGAAAAATATAACCATTGCATATGGGAAGAGGCAGTAGTGGACTGAGGGAATTCCCTTGGAACTGTTGGCTTTTTGTGGACCTTCTGCAGCGATTCAAAAAGACAGAAACAGAAATAATTATGTGCTCACTCATGTGCATCTAGATAAGTATTTTTCCATGGTTCAGATTCAGGGAAGCAGCCCTATTCAGGAAGGATGCTGAGGCATGTGAGTAAAGCACATGCTTAAGTTCTGTTGCATTAGTGTCAATAAGCTGTGAAGGAAAGGTACTTGTTTTCAAGCTATTTCTACACTTGCAACAGAGAAACTGTTCAGGTTCAAGAAGAGCAGGCCATTCTAGCCCAATGTCACTATTAGCTGAGTTGTTTTCTCTGTTTAGTTTTCTCTTCTACTTTAGGATTAACCCTATTGTGCTGAAAACCAGAAGTATAACTGTCTCCTTTGCAGCCTTGTGTGTCCATAATGCACAGTATCTTTGTGTTTGTCTTCTAAAAATTGTATTTACTGCAAGTAAGTGTTGATGCAGACATCAGTATCCCTGGAAAATATTTAGCCATTGAACCACACCTTTTCTTACCTTTTTGGTACTGTCTTGCAGGTTTGAGAACTTCTGTAGGAGCTGCTGACTCATATCTCGCTATCTTCAGCTAAGCCTGTATGTGCAGAAGTACAGATACATTGTGGCACCTGTCTTTATTACATAGATTTCTTCAGTTATTCCTGTGCCTGTTGTGCTAGCAGCTATGGAGAAAAAGAATAATTCTGGCAGAGTTATTATTATTATGCTGTTTTAAAATGTTTTTTACCAAGTGCTCACTTCAGAAAAAAATTTAGTCTTCAGGACCTAAGAGTGCTTTAGGAGGGATGCTGTTCCTGGACTCCTGTTCTCCATTCAGGGGAGTATGCCTGAACATTTTTATGAAAAACATGTAGAAATTCATATGGTATCAAAGAGCCTTCTAGCCTCCTCTCTTACAAAGTCAAATACCATGGTGTTGCAGCTGCCAGTCCAAAGTGGAAGGGAATAATGATTCTTCAGTGAGGAATGGAAACTTTCAGCAAAAGTTTAGATTAAAATCTGTGGTCATTACCAAAAGTCATCATAATCCTAGAGTGACTTTGTCTGAAAAAATTAGAACTATGCATGGGGGGATCAGAAAGGGAAATCACCTAGGATACAAATGGTGAATTCAGTCATACCTCCTAGGCAATGACCACAGGTTAGGCTAGTGTCCTGGTTTGGCCAGGACAGGGTTAATTTTAGTGGACCCAGGTTATTCTACACCATGCTGATGTCATGCCCCGGGGCCAGTTCCGGTGGGGGGGGCAGTTCGCCTTTGGTTGTTGTCTTGCTCCCTCCTGTTCTCTGTTATCAATCTTTTTGTATTGCTCCTTTATCACTGTAACTGCTGGGTTTTTTTGTTAACTGCAAGTGCTTATTATTTGTTTTTTTCTTATATAAATATATATATATTAAACCTTCCTTATCTCAACTCAAAAGGCACTTTTAAACCTTCTTTTTTTTCTTTGTCCGTGACCCGCGGCAGAGGGGAGGGGGCGGGGAGTGGCAGCGCAGCCACGTGGCTCGGCTACCCCGCAGCTTTTACTAAACCAACACATCTTTGTTGGATCATGCAGCAGGTACTCCTCATTTTCCAGAAAGACAGTACATGTGCTCCTGAGCATCTCTGCAGATGCTGAAGTTGATACTAATAGGAGTGTTTTTGGTGAGACATGTTTTTTAAGAAGTTTCTGACTGGAAAAAAAAATCGACCTAGTCTGTGGGGTTTTCTTTTGCTAAATAAATAGTGACATCTGGAATAGAGGTTTCAAAATGTAGTTAAGGGCAAACAAATATGTTTAAAATTCTTATCAAACTTGTTATACAGCTCTATGGGGTACAATAAATTAGTGTACCCAATAAATAGGACTTGCATAGTGGAAAATAACAGACTTTGAAGATTAACTATTTTAATTATAAACTTTAGAGCTATTCACAAAGGGCATTCTCAAAAAATAGAAATATTAATGCTTCTGTAAACCATTTCACTGACACCAGTACAATTAAACTCTTGGGTAGCAAAATTTCTACCTGAAAACCTTTTGAGAATAAATTAATGACCATACAATAGCACACAGATTTTTGAGTTTGACATGGTAATGCCACTGTCATACTGAAAACTAGTCATTTGACATTGAGTTTGGTGGAGCGTCCCATCTGCATCAGCCTGTCATGCCTCAATTCTCCAGTACTTTGCTTTCCTGGGATTTCAGTCTAGAAAGGATCTGGAACACATTCTAGTCCCTAACCTAGGAACCTAGGTCTGTCTCCTGGTTAAGAGACCAGGATGCTACAGTGTGTGCTGGCATGCACCTGAGCACAGCCTGTTCTGGTGTTTTACTCTTCTGTCGGTGGTGTCAGAAAGACATATAATGCCTAATGGCTTGGGTGGCTTTGGCTTTTCAGTACCTAACTAGGGCCTCTTTTAAGAAGCTTTCTTATAATAAGATAGTTCTCTTGCCTCCTGGAATGGGGATATTTTGAAATTAGTCAGCTGGACACCTGAAATAAACAGTGACTTTTGGGCAATATTGCATGATTTTCTGCACAGAAATGATTTTATACAAGTACTATTTTTTATAGTACTTGTATATATACGATTTTATACAAGTACTAAGAGCAATTGCTGTGTTAATGTGGCATCTAATGTACTGTGTAGCCTGTCTAAATGTCTGTTTTGTATGCCCCTATCTTACAGTGAAGCGTATCTCAACTAATGTTTGTTCAATTTTCCCGCTTCTCACCTCATTATTTAATAGCTGAGGCTAGATATGACCTCCTGTGTAACACATTGCTCCTGCTACACAGCAACTGGAAAACCAAGCTGCAGGTCAGACTAGTCTGTCTTGCACAGCTATAGATAATACATACAAGCAACATGCAGCCCTTTAATATTCTTTTTTAACTGAGAAGTTTGCCACTCTTTATCTAGAGGAAATTTACTCCTTTTGCTTGTATGAAAATAGAAGCAGGAAGAGATGAAAAGGAGGAATTAACATGATTTAATCAATAACAAGACAAGGTTTTCTGAAGGTAACTGAACTTTACTGACTTAAAGCCCTCTAAGTAACTAGTGTAGTGTTTTGATTGATCAGATGGAACAGTTTTACAAACAGGGCTGATAAAAATGAATATTTTTAGAATATTCAGGGAAGAGGTGACCATCCTGGCCTTTCCTCCTAAGGAAAGCTAGTTCCAGCGTGAAGAAACAGTAAAATAAACATGATAAAAATCATCAATCTTGTGAAAAATACAGTCCTCAGGAGTGTTAATTTTTTATTTTCCATAATGGGTTTTCTGTTCTCTGTGAGGATTTTTTTTAGGATAAAGTAAATTATTGTTTTGTTCCCTGAGTGAGGAAAAAGATCCTGGTACTTCACAACATAACATCAAATAGTTGTCAGGAAATATTTGTTGAGTTATTTCTGCCATTAAAATAACCTTCATTGTTGAAGTAAATGCCATATCTGGCCCTCAAGACCAAGACTAAAGATGTAAAAAAATAGTGGTTCAAGCATAACAGTAAAAGCAACAACTCAGAGTAGCAAAATAAAGATTTCTGTGTGTAAAAGGGGGCTTGATTTCCGATCAGAGTGTGACATTCTTTTTGCAAAAAAACTAAAGAGAGGCCTTTTATTTTTTTTTTTTCTTTAAGCTGTTCAATCCAATGCTGTTACATTGATGGATGTACCCAAACAATTCATTCTAATAGGACCTCGTAATTTTTACATTCCATCATTATTTCCTTTGTAAATAGATGCTTCATGTAAGACATGAGTAAATGGCAGGGCATCACACTTTTCATCAGACATCTATTCTCTAACAATTTTTTCCGGTTTCCTTAACTGTTTATTCAGTTGTAAACCTCAACGGACTCATGTAATTAGAGGTTTCCATAACCGTCAACAAAAGTAATCTTTATCGCTTGGCAACAGGCTGTGTAACTCTCCTTTGAACATCAAGAGAAGCAATCACTGAAGGAATAATATTTATGGAATGTCAGAATTGGAAGATGACTGCATGTTAATCACCTCAAAAGAAAATAGTCTTGCTTATAATTACTTTATGGGAGTTCTCTTTATCTAGATGATTTATTAAGTCCTACTTTCAGATTTCAAAACCCTGGAGCACTTCCCAAGACTCTTCGTGAGCCTTACAGTCCTATAGCTACCATGATGCTCCAGCTGCTCTAGCTTTCACCCAGGGATCTGAGCACTAGCAATTACAGGCTTCCATTTCCTCAGGCTCCATGAAAAAAGGTTGGTGTCACTGGGAAGCAGACTGGATTTAGCAGGAAACCACTTAACTGTTGTGCTCAATTGTGTGGTAACCAGTCTGAGTGAGCATTGTGCCCACACAGGCTCCTAGTGAGTTAATGTTGTGTCTTTCCATTTAAAGTGAAGCAGAACTTGTTTTGTTCTCAAGTGCGTGCAGAAATGTACCAGCCTGTCAGCAGTAATGGAAACAAGTAGGTAGAATCAAATCCTTGTATGGGTTGGGATGTAAAAGTCCAAAGGCCTGATTTCTCTTTTATGGTCTCAGAAGTAAGTGAGGGAAACCTGCAGTAAATTTGGTTTCTAAGCAGGGCCACTCAGCTGTTATAAAAGGAAAGTTTGTCTATATACCTTTGTTCTTGTTTCTCAGTGTGATTTAAAATTAATACACAGGTTCTTCTACCATATTAGACTTTTTTTATTAGTTTAAGTTTTAAACACTGTTTCAAATTTGAATATATTTGTAATGTATCTTGTTTCTCAGTGTGATTTGAAATTAATACACAGGTTCTTCTACCACATTAGACTTTTTAAATTAGTTTAAGTTTTAAACACTGTTTCAAATTTGAATATATTTGTAATGTATCAGGCAAACTTCAAATGAACAAAATAATACCTCTCAAAATATACAACATCATATGTACATAGAAACAATAGTGATATTCTTCTTGAGCTACAGAAATATGTGCAGCAAGTAAAAAAAGTACAGTGAGTGATGTTTTGGAAAGCCCTTTTGGATCACTGTTAGTAGATTAATCTTTCCCAGAAAAATACCCAGTAGTATGGCATGCTTTAAAACCTGTTTGTCATTTTTATTTGCCTGTGTAACTTGACATCTGTAGTCATTAGCAACAAGAGCTCTTGTATTACACAGATGCTGAAGAAAGCTGCCATGAGGATGTGGACTGCATCACACAGTTCTTTGTATTTGTTCTTGCCATGTAGCTTCTGCACTCCAGTGGTAGAATCCTCAGAAAGTTGTCTAGACTCTCCAAAGGTGGTGGAGGGAGACACACAGGCAGACACAGATCTTTCCAAAGGAGGATTAATCTGATCCTAAAACACTCATTAGTTGGGACATCTTGAGCTTTCTGCAATCTCTGCTTTTTTTTCCAGCAAATAGGTGAGTAGAGGAGATGCTGGCTGCCACAATGTGTAGCTTTTTGAGGTCGCCTGTTGCTATAGTTTTGCGTGAGCATGATACAAAAATAACTCTCCACAGAATGCTACACTTCCCGCTGGACTATTCAGACTCTTGTGACTACTTAATCTTGCTACTGATGCTTCAGTGTTTTAGCAGAGAAGCTGAATGACTAGGAGGAAAAGAGTCCATACCATGTGCTTTTTAAATTCTAGACCCTTCTTCTTCTAACAAAGTTCCCATACAGCTGGGATAAAAATGCTCAGGCACAGATTTTCTCTGCATCTTTTCTTGTTCCCTGCTTACTGCTGGGGTGATACAGCCATTATTCATTTGCTGCTGCTGCCAACTTGTAAAACTTGTTTCAAACTAATTAGAACAACAGTTTTAAAATGCTGGAAGGCTCAGGGAGGCATTTATGCTTTTCTGAGGACTGCCATCACTTGCAACAAGGGCTGATCTGGGGAACACTGCAGCACAATGTGAGTCCTTACAGCTTGTCACAAAGTTCAATTCTTTAATTCCAAACCACTCTGTAGAGGGGGTCATAAAGGGAACACGCAAAACATACTGACCAGTTGGTTTTGTATTTTTTTAGTGATAACTGAATGGAGGCTTGCCTCATAAAATGTGTAAGCTCCCACAAAACTGGGTAAACATCAAGGTCCTCAAAATACGAGATTGACAGTCCCACGTCCTTTCTAGTGCAGAAAGGAATCAATAATTGCAGTGAGTCACAAAACTCTTATTTTGGCTTGTTTTACAGGAATGTTTCTGACTTAAATTGTATATCCTGTCTCAGAAATGTGGAAAAAGAAAAGTATATATTTAAATACTCATTAAGTAAAAGTGTGAAATAGTAAGTGAGATCAGATGAAATACTCATTTGAAAAGGGAAATTAGCCTATAGTAATCCAGCTAAAAGTTAAGAGGTTGATATTACAATTTTGAAATAAAGTAAATTATTTTTTTTACACCCAATAGAGATCTTCTATAATTAAATAAATGCTGAAACCAAGTGGGTTTTTTTAAACATTAAATAATGTCTTAAAAAAATAAATTGAATGGTTTTCAATTATCCGATCAGCATTTTGTAAGTAATTTTCTTCTCTTGAAAAATTTCTGACAGGTTGCAAATTGCCATTTTTTATTTTATCTTGTTCAATGTATGTGCCCTTTGGAAGTATCTATGTGTTTAGGGGGGTTATGGGTTCCTGAAGGTTTAGCTCAGGTTTTTTCAGGGCCATTTCTGATAAGTGTAACAGAGTTTTTAATCACTGTATTTGATTCAGAAGTAAAAGGTTTTCTCTACATGAAAACATCAAGACCTTCATTAAAACCGATGTGTGAGCTATTTTGTGCAATTGCTGCTTCCCTTCTAAACTGAGCGAAATCATTATTATTTTGAACAGTTCCTATAGTCTCCCATCTTCATGTACTTTTGGTGTCCACCTGCATATTTGATAGCACAGGTGAAAGGACTGATGAGCATGGAAGGACAGATTTGGAAGATAATGTGTTGTAGAGCAGGTTTTTTTACTTCAAATAGAAACAAATGAGAGTTCTGTTACTTGTAATTGGGGAAACAGTGCAGTTACACTATTCTTGGTATTACTTTGTGTAAACATAACTTAGCCTTTTACCATTTGTCCATGTAAACTATCCAACATATGGAAGTTTTGGGGTTTTTCATATGGCTCTTACCCTTTCTCTCTTCATGCAGAAAATGTTTGCTGTTTTATTTATATGATTTCTTCAATTTGAATGCATTGGTAATTAATACCTCATTCAGAGGACTAAGTTTATCTTCTGCTTGTCACTGTGTTATTAAATATCTAGAGAATTAACTCCTCAGCCTGACTCCTGAAATGTCAACTTTGAATTCTGGGATGGAAGAAAAGGCAGGAAGGAACTTGTGTCTCTCCACGGCTTGGAAATACTGTATCACCCTTCAGTGCAGCTATGAAACATATACTCAGTGGCACAGAGTATTATTAGAGGGCAGGTCTTTATCTGTTACAGAGAGTGGGTCAGACACAAGTGGCCCAGACCCAGAAGAAGAAACCCCATCTCCCTATCAGCATCAGAGTCCTGAAAACCCCTGATAAGCTACTGCTTGGTTTCAGGCAGATCCATGGGCATACAAATTTTCAACCTTGAAGTCCCATGGACACCTGCATTTCTAGTTTAGAATAATTGCAGGTATTTGTTGTTGACAGAGCTGAGTGACTCAGCCTATTTTCATTCATGACTTCCAGTTAGGTCCAGAAAATAAATTTCTGTCTATTCCTTGAGGGCTCAACCAAGCTGGCTTTCTGGGGGAATACCAGTCATATCCATGCATGACTGACAGAAAATGTGATGGTAACTGCTGCTTTGGCTCCCTTCTCTGCATTGCACGCAAGAGAAGAAGTCCAAAACTTTGAAATTGTTAAGGTATTTATGTCCCTGGTTGGGTTTAGTACTAAATAACTTGCTCAGTGTTCAAGAATATTTTATTTGCAAAGCTAGGATTGGCAAGATTCTGACTTTTGGCCTGCGGTCATCAATATCTAATCAAGTTATCTCTGACAAACTGGATTCAGCTAATGAATATTTCTGCTAAGGAAAAAATTGCTAGTGAAGATCTGAGATCTGATTATTTTAATGGATTACATGCACTAGTGTATCTTATTTACAGTCTTTATGGCAAATGATCACATTATTGCAAGTAAAATGTATGAAAAATAGTAATCATTCAAAGATAACATAAGCCTTCATTGCTAGGCCAATGTCCTTCTCCCAGGCACACATCATCTTAGTCAGAGACGATGTGACAGAAACACTCAAGGAAACACTGTTTGAATGGCACAGTATTTCCTGAAGAGACAGAAAAAACTCTGCTCTGTATCCTGCTCAGCACTCAAGACTAGGTAACATGACCATTAAGTGTAAGCTCATGTATGCTATTTTGTCAACAATAGAAGTGTTGCTTGTTGAGAATTGTAGCTGCAGATGATATATCAGATCTCCTGAGCTACATTGTCTCGCACAGAGACCTTGATCAGTCCTTCCAGTGCTTATGTGTTTCAGCATGGTGGTGACCTTTTGCCATCTGGTGATGGGATTGTAATGTCTTTGAACAATGGTGTAGTCATCAAATATCTCAAGAAACATGACCGGTGTGGCAGTATTCTTCAATGTTTCACTTAGTAAGGAGACAGTGATTTAGCACAGCCTTGTGTGGGAGTTTAAAGTATGTGCAGAACCTTATAACTCTCAGAAAGGACAGTCTGTGCTCAAATTGGGGGCTGCAGTATAATGCTACAACCTCACATTGTAAAATTCTGCCTGGATTTTGCTGTCTTTTTGCAGAATACATCAGCATTGATTTCTTCAGGAAGGCTTAACTTGGTCATCCAGCTCCACTGTGTTTAATCCCTACAGCACAGGAAAAAAAAAGCAGTAACAAGAGATCTTTATTCAATGTATTTTGTATCAAAAGGTTAAATGACAAGCTAAGAAGATTATGTCACATAGTCCCAGGGTGAACAGTCACCCACAGATCTGCTAACAGAGTACCTGCTGTATGAGAATTTAACCTACAGACAGACGTGCTTCTGTCTCAGTCATATTCTGGTCATACTGACTAGGCCAGTGTGGGAGGTAACAATGGGCTAGGTGACAAAAACAGAGAAGGAAGAGGAAGGAGATCCTTCCTAGCAAGACACAAGGAAGAAGATGATAGAGAGGTGAGCTCCTGCATCCTTGTGCTGTGCACAGGGGTGCCACAGGATGGGCTGAGCTCAATGTGTGTAAACACAGCAGCAAGCATAGATGCTGGTGCAGCCCCAGCTAAGCATAACTCTGCAGTTTGATTGCTGCACGCCTGCACCCTTTAGGTTCAATGAGCAATAATCCTTGTTCCCTGTGAAGAATTGAGTGTGATTCCAGAACATTTCTCCCAACTGCACCTTGGGTTTTCCCATAAGCAAGGAAGGTGGTGGCAGAAAGCAAGACCTAGGTAGCACATAGCTCTTGAGCTGTGGCCTGTATTCGGCTGTTAGTGTGATGGGGTTTTATTTTTATATTTATTCAGCTTTACAGACATAGGTTGTTTGACTTAATTTAATGTCCTATATATGATGAACTTTAAACCTTAGCAACAAGTACAAATCAGTAATTTACAACATACATGCATGGAGTTGGACATTAGATGTTTAATAACAGATAGGTTCATTAAAATCAAGACAAATTGGTGAAGACTGGTAAAAAGTTTGACTTACAGGATGCTGTTGAAATGTAAATCTAAAACAAACCTTGACTTCTCCTGCATGTAAGCTGTGAGTACAGTGCATTTATTTTATCTCTTGCACTCTATCTAGGATTCTGGAAAATCACTCTCAACTTTGTGTTAGAATTATAGGTTCTGGAGGTTGAATATTTCCTTATGTCTTCCAGAAGCCTAACAAGTCTTCATGTGTCATGAGCCTGGTAAGTGCATCTCTGGCCCACATAGTAGGTAGAGTAATGATGTTTGCAGATTCAGACTTACTTGCCAGGATTGAGGAGAGCTCTGGTGTAACAGTGACATGGAGCAATGAATTCATTTATTTCCTCATCAGGATAGCACTTAAGATTTTTTCTAAGAGTCTTTTGGTGGTGTTCTTGCCACATAGGATAAAGGAGCATCATGCAAACTTAGTGCATACTTACTTTTTCAGTCTGTGCTTGTGATTTGTATAGCAGCTATTGTGTAATCTATTTTGCAATCCACAATGCTGCCAAGCCAGGGGAGCCTGGCATTTGCTTTTCCTTAGCAAAGTTTGCAGAGGTGGAAAAAATGTTGTAATTCTGGGCACAGCAGAGCAGCACAACCTCTTTAGAGCAATCCTCCTGGAAACTAGGTTTAAGCAGAGAGATCTGGCTTGAGTGTGGTTCTTATGTCCACTTCTTTGCCAAATATAGACAGTGGTTAAGCTAGTGTTTTGGTCCACACCTATGTCAGGGTAAGGGCCTGTACTTAAGTCAGGGATGGGGGCTGACTGTCTGCTCTTTGATCCCTCCTGTTGACTTTCCAAGCCAGAACTGGCCTCTTAGTCATGTTCTCTACCAGACATAACCTACAGCACTGCCGTAGCTATGATTAGCCTGCTCACAATTTGTGGCTGAGATGACAAAGCTTACATAGTTTAGCCAATATTATGTATGACCTGGAAATGTAGCTTAGAAGCCAAAAGTAATTCAGTACAAACCCCATTATGCTCTATATCAGACTGTAGTGGATTATATGGTTTTGCTAAACTGACGCATCTAGGGCTTAGGTGGAACATCTGAAATTCAGTAAATTGAAATGTTTTTAAACTTTTAAACATTTCTTCTGCTATTCTCATTTACAGATATAATAATTTAATGGTAAGTAGTTTAAAACTTAAAATGGAAAAATGCTGTATAAGAATATGGCAACAATACATATACAACTGGAAAAAAGTGGGTTTCCACAAAGGCATTTTGTCAGACTTGCTTATACTTATGCAAAGTTTCTGGTTTGGCTAGTTGGCAATTTGTGACTGTTTTTTTCTGTAATGTTCTTGACCAGCCTGGTTGAAGCATGAGATACAGCAGCAATGTTCAAAACTTGCAGCCCAGGGTGAGGCCCAGGATGCAAGGCTGAAACACAAAAGAGAGAACATCCTTGCTGTAACAGCTTTTTCTACTCTCCCATCAGTGGTTGTTTTAAACCCAAATGTAACTGACTATAGTGAGAGCATATTTTAGAGTCTGCTACCTGAAGAGGTCACTTATCCACCCACCCACACAGTAGAAATTTTGCCCTCCCTAGACGTGAAGGCTATATTCAGGTTGCTGCTGGGAAGCACGGTTCAGAGAAGGAGGCTGAGAGAGGCAGCTGCCCTGCTGCCTCCTTGCCACAGCTGGGGCAAGCTGTGCTGCTTCCTGAAGTGATCCTGGGGCTTTTCATAATTTCAGAGAACCCAAGTATGCCTTTGTCCTTCACAGTCTCATTTGAGATTTCATTTAAAAATAAGACAGAAACACCCAAACAACAGAAATAGAAGTTGGGTATTTTGAACGTCTGATTCACTGCAGGGAAACCAGTGCTCCACTGTGTTGTTGGCAGGATTGCTGAAGAGGGACATCAAGCCTGTAATCACAGGGGAAGGCAGCAGTCCAGGGAGTGCAGAGGCTGGGGACCCTCCTGCAGAGGCATCACCATATCCTCATGCCTAGGTGGTAGAGCTGGGGACAGCTAGTGTGTCCTTTAGGCACAAGTAGGCTTCCCAGCCACTGCAGAAGATCAGTTGCTGTGGCATATGGCACCTGCCTGAAAACTCCCACCTTGTTGTGTACCTCTGTTGCATTTTTTGTGTATTCTGTTAAAGCCTGCGAGTGCTTAGGGCAAAATTTTGCAGGGTTGGGTAGTCGGTAACAGGTGTATTCTTCTTTGCTGGGCTAACCTTACAGCCCATGTGGTAATGTAAGAAACATGTATATATATCAAAGTTTCTCCAAGTTATCAGGACAAATCCGTAGGCAAGACTGAATTACAGCACAGATTTCAGGCAAGAAACTAGAAAGTGGCAAACTTTTTTTTTAAGCAGTATGAAAAACTCGTCTAGTTTTGATAACACCATCAGTAAAACATTGAAGATTGCAAAAGCATTGTTAAACAGCACGCAGATGTGTAGTACTGTTTGTGGGATTTCAGTCCTTTCCCTGAGTGGCTCTTTCCATGCTTAGTTTATAGACAATTGTTAGGGTAAGCAGTCTCTGTATTATGCTGTATCTGATAAGTTTGCTAAGCATTACTGCCCATTCAAGATTTTTTTTTTTTCCTTTGGATGTTCATGCTCTTTGTACTAGTGTCTCTTCCCCTTGTAAAGAATTACAGAATTACAGCTCAGTGACTGCTTTGGTCATTTTTTGGTCAGTTTTCTAAACTAACTTTATTAGAATTTGCTATAAGCTCTTTTTCTTGTGTACTTTTAGGCCTGGACTACACTGATAAGATCATCTTGAAGATCTGTGGTTCTCTGCAATTATTATTCCTTAATCCATGATCTACTATGATTCTGATTTACACTGGTGTTTTTCTTTAACCTTTGAGAAATCTTACACCTGATCTTGGGCTCTCAACTTAACACTGGAGCAAATAACTATTTAATTCTCTACAAGGCTATGGCCCAGATCCCTGGTCATTGAATTACCCTTGTTATATATTTGAGGTTCTACTGTTTTATTTGAACCTCACAGGCAGATACACATTTCCAGCTCTTATACAGGAGATGAGTTTTCTCCTGAGCTGGGTGTGCCCATGGTTGCAGAAGATCCTGTTTGGGTCTGTTCAGTCATGATGTACAGATTTCAGTTTAAAGCTTTTTGCCATAATTTATAGGTGTTGCTCAGCAGTTGGCAACTGCAGGTTCAGTATCTCTTCACTTATCACAGCATGTTTTACAACACATTGTAACATGTGAAAACTGCCTGGATCAAATCTCTAATATATCACAGTTTTAGCCACATTCAAAGTAGTCAGGAGCAAGATTACAGTCTATAAAATGGGGCTTTAAACTATGCAGTCAGTTCTGAACAGTGTCAGTGCTGGACTTCAGCTTCAGTCTTCATGTGAGGCAGGGCTTGCTGATGGCATCTGTGTTTGACCAGGGAGCACCAAAACTAAGGAAGGTGAAAAAACAGCTTTGTTTTCACGCTTTCAGTCTGTGCCTTTGAAGCTTTAACTAAAATTTGAAAAAAATAACAAGCCAACTAAAAAACCACAAAAAACCCCAAACAAACCAAGCCAAACAAAAAACCCGCCAAACGAAAAAACCCACCAAACAAACAAATGACGAAAAAACTCCAAATAACCAAAAAAACCCTATACATAAATGAATGCGGGTTTAGAACTATACATCATCACATGCTGAAACACACATGCATTATGCAAATCATTATGCTGAAATATGACTAAGGACATCCATTCCAGTCTCACATACCATTGTAGGGTCCTGTCAGAGGCAACAGACATGGACATATTTACCACAGAAGACTTAGCTGGCCAATCAAATGACATTTTGCTTTCCATAAGTTTTCTTGGACTAAGTGTCCTCAGTACAGTGTCTGGTATTTCTGCTGGATGTTAAACATCTGAGTTTGTAATTTTAAAAACGATTTCTTAAAAACAAAAAGAAATTTGCTGAAAATATATGGGGTCCAAAAAGTAGGCTAGTAATTTGACACTGGATGGGTATGCTTTGACACCAAGTGAAAATAGACTTAGAGAAGTTGACTCAGATACTTGGTCACTCTGTATTTACTCAGGCATTAGATGTTGAGGTAGGAAAAATCCCCATGGCATGAATAATGTGGTAGGAGACTAGACAGACAAGGGGGCAGTAGAGGTTATCACTACAGACATATAAATATGGTTGATCTGAGACTTCAAGAAAATACAGTGAGTAGCTCTGTGTATGATGCTGAGTCAGACTGCATGATTCAAGTGATTCCTCCCTCCATAAATTCCTGTATTTGAGAGTCAGTGTGTGCAAATAAGGACTGCAGTCAGACAACTGAAGAAATAATTTTGATTCTCTCAACTGAGCAAAGACACATCCATGACATCATCCTTGTTCTCAAATATCTGCTCTGTTATTAAAGGCACAGCTTAATTCTATGAAAGCAATTGTTTGTTGTGCTTGTTATGTTCTTTTTTCCTAAGCCCGGTACCACTTTTGAGAGTTCATAGGTGCCGTTACTCTTCTTTATGAAAGCTTTTGATGCTTGCATGTTATACATATTATAAGCACTGGAGAAATGTAAGCATTGAACTGTGGAAGGGTGAAGGCCAAACAGACTGAGTAATCCTGTCAGAGGTACCCTGTCAGCAGACCCCAGTGAATTGTGTCAGAGGGCGGGCTATAATTTGAATGGGGTTTTACAGTGATCTGTTGTGTCTTGTCAGTAGTTTGCTTAGCAGTGTGACATGCTTATTCCATTTGCAGATGAAGCTTGAAGGATTAGGATCAGAATACAAAGCTATCTTGATTTTTTTTTTTCCATTTGATATTCAGTAACAATAAATACAGGGGAGTGTAATTAAGGAGGAATAATGAACCTTGTAGGGTCTTGGTAAGATTTGGCCATGTAACAGATTTTCAGGGAAATAAAAAGAATGCATAATGGTCCTCAAGCTAAATATCATTAAATAATGCTGTTCTGCTGCAAGTAAGACTTTTATGGACTTACAGGTAGAAGTACTGTCTGTAAGATGTCAGATACCATCGTTAGTTTATTTGTGGTCCAATGATAATTCATCCAGTTTAACAGTGCAGTTCAAGTAGACATGGACCATTCAGAGATTTAGAAAACATGACCTGGACAACATGCAAGGACTATTAACTTCAGCTAAGGATTGGAACACTGAAGAAGAGAGGAAAGCAGGTACAAAGTCTTTGAGTCCATAAAATATTAATGAAAAGAACCAGCAGAAGCTATGCAATAGTAGATCAGAAAGCCTTTGAGAACAATAGCTAAATGCCAGTCAGTAATACTTTCAGCAGAAGCTGCTGGTTCATGTTCTCTGGTAAGAACATTAATTAAATGCTCTCTGTATGTACCTTCCATACGTCTTCTGCCTCCTGTTCTGTCATCCCCTGAAAAGGGTACACTCCTTGAGGTAGCTTTTCGAGGCCAACTCTGGCTGAAGAAATCTAAAGTACCATTTGTTACAATGATACAGATCTTGAACATGGCATGAAAGAAAATGTGTATTAAGTGCTGTACACATTTCTGAAAACACGCCTTGCAGTGGAGAGAATGAGGCAGAGCATGCATTCTGCACAGCGAGAAGGGAGACTAAAAGAGCACAGCTGGAAAGATCATTAAAATGTTGCAAGAACACATTCTGCAGTTATCCGTACAAATAAATATTTGGAATTACTCAGCAAACAAAAATTTAGCTGACAAAGTAAAAATGTCATTTAGGTAAGATGAACCTATGGAAGCCAACCTTAAATGAGTCATTGATATGACTCTGAGGGTAAAGATGTGATAAAATGTTTTACCAGTGAGCACTGTAACTCACCAAAAATACAGAAATTTTAAACCGCAATTGGATATGTCCATAAAAGAAATGCTTGTTGCAGTTCATAATTGTCTGGGTTTGATACACAGGTTAAGGGTCTGTAGGCTGCAGGTAACCAAAATAGTTTTAAAATGTATGCAGCCTAAATATAGGAGAACAGATAGGTCTGATACATATACAAAGTGAAATTTCTCATACACATACGAAGTAAAGTTTCATGAATCTGAGAGCAGACTGAACTTCTGATCTGTACTCTCTCAGCTTTCTTCCCTTCTTTCTTCCCTTCTTCCTTCCTTCTATTCTTTCTTTTATTCTTTATTTCTTTGTTCCTTTATTTTTTCTTTCTTCCTTTTTTTTATCTTTCTTTCTTTTTTATGTCTTTCTTTCTTTTTTCTTTCTTCCTTTTTTCCTTCCGTCCGCCTGTCTGTCCTTCCGTCCGCCTGTCTGTCCTTCCGTCTGGCCTTTCTTCCATCCGTCCTTCTGTCCATCCGTCCTTCTGTCCTTTCTCCTTTTCCGTAGAAGAAAAGCTTCTCTAGAAAAGTACCAGGGAGGGCAGGGACTGTCCTGAAGTACATCTGAGGCTCCCGTAGCTTCTGTGAAAATTAGGATACATTAGGAGCCCAAATTATTCCTTTTATCAAGAGACAGGCAGTTATAAGGCATTAGTTCAGACTGGTGAAGGCACCCAATCTAGTCAGTGCACTTTATTCTAACCTTGCTGTGCCACAGGTTGCCATTTGTCCCACCAGTGACAAGGGGCAGGTCATGCGAGGGAGATGGGGTTGTAGGAAGGGCTGGAGAGGTGAGGCAGGCTAGATTGGAGGAGGGGAAGGCATGGTGATCACAAGCACATGAATTCCTGAAATGATGAGAGGAGATGAGGAAAAAAAAAATCTGGAGGGAACATCTTGGCGAATGAGGATGCTTATTTTACAAAAGCACTTTGGGGGGCTGCTGTATGGACAATCAATTTTTGTCCTATGATGTTCACTCCACATCTTATACTCCTATATTCAAACTAGACACTTGTCTTTAGTGCTATAGCTGTTCTAATGTCTCCTGCTTAAATTATTACAAGGCCATGAAGAATTATTCCCTTTTCCTATGAAATAATTTTCCTCAGATTTATAAGGTAAATACAAGTTATGGAATTTAACATGGAATGATGATAAAATTGTATAAAATTATAATTCTAGGCCAAGATCTGACAGCAGATATTTAGCACTATAGCTAAACTATAGAAATATATGGCGTTACTCACTTGAAATTACAACTTATGCTCCTAATTGAAATACTTTTCACTTTTAAGCACAGAGTGATATATTTATAGCTATTGTAGTTGCATACCAGTTTAATTTTTTATTCAAAGAGTCTAGACCTCACAATGTGATTTTAGGAATCTTAACTTTTTTTCTTTTTTACAATGAATAAAATGTTGATTTATGAATTTGTAGCATGAACAAAATTAAGCTGAAGAAGGCAGTTGGTATTTTTTAATTTTATGGACACTAAAAATATGAAACACAAGAGCATCCTCAGCATAGAAGTTAGAAGGAAAAGCCATGCATTTCAGCTGGTGGCACCAAAGCAGATTACTGTTTGGAGTAGAGCATTAGCAATGCTTTGGGTAGCAACTGGAAAGATTAATGTATTGTGAATTCAGACCTGATGCCTGCAGTACTTCAAACTTAGGAATATCATGTACCATCAGTAAAGTCTCTCCATAAAAGAAATTTCTCAGCTGCTTGGGGCCGTTATATAATTTAAGTTTTTATTATTTTCTCAATCAGTTTTGTACCATGAGTAGAAGGGCTTTATGCCCACGGAGATAAAAGAAAATATTGCCTTTATTCTGTAAAAAAGGGACAATAAAAAAGAAGAATGCAATAAAACTATTAGTATTAAAGAACATGCCAGGTTACAAAGGTTTAAACATTTCACTGCAAGAACAAACGGCAAATGGAGATGCTCCTGGAAGTGGGCTGTAATTCATACGCTAGCATTTTCTTCTTTTTGGAATATACTGTCTGGATACTATAGTAAACATTCTTATTTTTTTATTTATACAGTTGTAGAAAGATTCACAGTAGTCTTACCACACGCTGTTAGAGGCAGAACAAATCATGGGAAAGAGTGCATTTTGGAATGTCATGTTCTTTTCTGTCTCTGCATTAGCAAGTAAATACAATAGTTCTGGAACAAGACAAAGGAATTAAAGAGTGCTATTCTGTAAAGTAGTAATGAACTC